>JAYEVE010000384.1:0-20534 GCA_036346375.1 Guadua angustifolia
ATGGCAGAGGTGTGGAGGCGGTGAGAAGTTCGTGCCGACGACCATGTCGAGTGGCCCCTCATCGGAGGAATGTGATAAGCACTTTGGTGTCCCGATCTTTCGATGAGAAACACACGATCGATTTGGTGGAGCGACGTTGACGATCCGACTACACGCGCGACGATGCCTTAGCAATCGCTACACCAACTCCGGAGGGTTATTGATCTTGCCGTTGCACGATCAACTGAACACGAGGTTCAATTCCGCATGCAACAAGAACAAGCAAGAACAAAGGTAAAGGCAATCTGAAATTGCAAATAAAGATGAACGATTGACAAGGTGGGGTTCTGAAACAAGGAGCTTCTTAGGCGGTTTTGAGCACGTCTGGAAGACTCAAAATAGTAGCAATGGCTAAACTATCAAATAAACAAAACCCAAAAACTAAAATGCACGGGTAGCAAACTATATATAGATGTAAGTGGCGGCTAGGGAGCAGCTAGGGGCGTGCAGCACCCATGGGGCGGCCAAGGGGTTGCCCTAGCGTTATATGGGCTTTGGGCCCAAAAAAAGGTGGCGCAGCACCTGGAGTTTCTGGCCCATGACACTTTTTGTGATTTTCTGTTGAATCAAGACGAATTTGGCATTGGGGTTGGATCCATTGGAAAGTAGACTCGAGATCTTTCAAGCGTGTACTCATGGGCCTCTAGAAACCTCCGGAATCAAAAGTTATGGTCGTTTGAAGTTGATGCTGTCGGAGGCCGAACCCGCGAATTTGCTGATTCCAAGTCCAACTTAGCATATGATGATTGTGCTTTATGCTTGGCATTTGGAGGTTCTTCTCCTTGGTTCCTAAGGATAATAAGATCATCACAAGAATTAAATAGCATTCCATTCTGTGAATCATTTGTATAAAAACTTAGGAACAATTTACCTTATAATTGAGTAGGCGTGTTCTGAACGCAGTAGTAGGTCCTTGTATAACTGGTTGTGTATGAGGAGAATCACTGGCGTGGTTGTCTCAATAGGAAGATGTCCTCATCATCCTCCCTTCTTGCATTTGAGTCGTCCTCGACTCAAGCTCTTCCTCTTCTCCCACGTATGGTTTCAAATCTGCAATGTTAAAGGTGGGACTAACCCCAAAATCTGCGAGCAATTCAAGCTTATATGCATTATCATTAATCTTTTTAAAACTTTGAAAGGTCCATCAGCTCGAGGCATCAACTTTGATTTTCTTAATTCAGAAACCTATCCTTTCTCGATGTAACCAAACTAACTCTCCGGGTTCAAAGTAACATGCTTCCTTCCCTTACTACTAGCATGTTTATATTTAGCATTCATCGCTCTATATTTTCTTTAGTTGTCTCATGCATTTTCATAATCAAGTCAAGACGTTGTTTAGCATCAAAATTCAACTTCTCTAAGATGGAAGAGGTAATAAATCAATAGGAGCACGAGGCACAAATCCATATACAATCTCAAAAGGGCACATCTTAGTCGTAGAATGCAATGAGCGATTATAAGCAAACTCAATATGAGGCAAGCATTCTTCCCACAACCTTATGTTCTTTTTCAAAACAGCCCTAAGCATGGTAGATAATGATCTATTAACAACTTCACTTTGTCCATCTGTTTGGGGATGACAAGTAGTAGAAAATAACGACTTAGTCCCCAATTTAGCCCACAAAGTTCTCCAAAAGTGGCTAAGGAATTTAGTATCACGATCAAACTATTGTATTTGGCATACCATGTGCGAACAATTTCACGAAAGAATAAATCAGCAATATGTGTAGCATCATCACTTTTGTGACATGGTATGAAGTGTGCCATCTTAGAGAATCTATCCACGACAACAAATATGCTATCCCTCCCCTTCTTTGTTCTAGGAAGTCCTAAAACAAAGTCCATAGAAATATCTTCCCAAGGAACACTAGGAACAGGCAAAGGCATATACAAACCATGGGGATTATGTCGTGACTTAGCTTTTTGACATGTAGAGCAGCGAGCAACAAATCTTTCAACATCCCTTCTCATCTTTGGCCAATAGAAATGGCTAGCAAGTATGTCTTCTGCTTCTTCACCCCAAAGTGTCCCATCAAACCACCTCCATGCGCTTCTGCAATAGCAACAAGCAGACGGAACTAGCTGGAACACACGACTTATTAGCTCTAAACACAAACCCATTATTGAGGAAAAATTTGTTCCAAGTTTTTCCTTCTTTCAATTCAACAACACCTCTTTGAATTCATCATCATGCTCATATTGTTGTTTAATCGTCTCTAAGCCAAAGATTTTGAAATCAAGTTGTGAAAGCATGGTGTATCGCTCTAGACAAAGCATCAAGCAATAACATTTTCTTTTCCTTGCTTGTGTTTTATGACATAGGGAAAAGATTCAATGAATTCAACCCACTTAGCATGTCTCGATTCAATTTAGCTTATTCTGAATATGCTTTAAAGATTCATGATCGAGTGTATGACAAATTCCTTGGGCCATAAGTAATGTTGCCATGTTTCCAAAGTTCGAACTAGAGCATATAATTCCTTGTCATAAGTAGAATAGTTCAAACTAGGCCCACTCAATTTCTCACTGAAATATGCAATAGGTTTTCCCCCTTGTAACAACACACCACCCAACCCAATCCCACTAGCATCACATTCTAGTTCAAACGTCTTAGAAAAGTCTGGGAGTTGGAGCAGAGGTGCATGTGTTAACTTATCTTTCAATGTGTTGAAGGCGTTCTCTTGTGCATCGCCCCAAACAAATGGCATACCCTTCTTGGTGAGCTCGTTCGAGGTGCAGCAATGGTGCAAGTCCTTCCGACGGTTACGGTAGAATCCAGGCAAGTCCTAGAAAACTTCGCACTTGTGTGACCGTGTTAGGAGTCGGCCAACTCAGATTGCCTCAACCTTAGCCTTTGATCAACTTCAATGCCCCGGGAGTAACAACATAGCCAAGAAAAGAGACTCGATCCGTGCAAAAGGTGCACTTCTCAAGGTTACCAAATAAGCGTGCATCTCGTAAAGCATTAAAAAACAGCATGTAAATGGTCAAGATGATCCTCCAATGATTTGCTAAATATCAAAATGTCATGAAATATACCACCACAAATTTGCCAATGAAAGCACGCAAAACTTCGTCATCAATCTCATGAAAGTGCTAGGTGCATTGGTTAACCCAAAAGGCATTACTAACCACTCATATAGACCGAACTTAGTTTTAAAAGCCGTTTTCCATTCATCTCCTAGCTTCATGCGAACTGTGGTACCCACTACGCAAATCAACTTTAGAGAACACCAGAGAGCCACTTAATTCATCAAGCATATCATCTAGCCTAGGAATAGGGTGACGATACCTAATGGTGATATTATTGATTGCTCTACAATCCACACACATGCGCCATGATCCATCTTTCTTAGGCACTAAAATGACCGAAAAAGACAAGGACTAAGAGACTCACGCACATACCCTTTATCAAGCAATTCTTGAACTTGGCGTTGTATCTCCTTAGTTTCTTCCGGATTGGTTCTCAGATGGCGCGATTAGGCAAAGATGCCCTGAATGAGGTCGATTTGGTGCTCAATGCCTCGATTGGGGGCAGCCCTGTGGCACATCATTTGAAAAACATCATTGTACTCTGCAAAAGGTTAGTGATAGCAGGAGGCAAAGAAGAAGACATATCCTCAAATGAAAACAAACTTCTTTGCAAACGAAAGCATAGCAAAAAGAATTTAGATCATTCAGCTCTTTCAAATCAGATTTGGTAGCAAGAAAACAAGCACCCTTCAGCTTAATCTCATTTCTTTTGTCATGAACAAGCTTAGATTCTTTCTTATTGTGTTGCTCAAGCCCTTTGCTACAATCTGATTTTCACTCTTAGCATGCTCCTGATTTTTCTCTATTAGCTCTAGCAATCTCATCTTTTAAAATAGCATCAGAGACATTGATGCAAAACAATTTTTTCTCTTTGTGCACAAAAGAGTATTGATTTGTTCTACCATGATGTAAACAATCTTTATCATATTGCCACGGTCTACCTAACAACATAGAACATGCTTGCATAGGTACGACATCACAATCAACATAATCATGATAAGAACCTAAAGCAAAATTTACTCTTACCATACGAAGTTACCTTGAGCTTGTCACGTTGTTGAACCATTGAATGTAGTAGGGCCGAGGATGCGCCTAGTGGAGAGTGCAAGCTTCTCCACCATGTCCATGCGGCTAGATTATTGCAACTCCCACCATCAATGATTATTCGTGATTGCTCGCCTCCTTCACGACACCTTTAATGTGAAACAAGTTGTGGCGCTGATTTTGCTCGATTAATCTGGGCACTAAGCACACGCTATAAACAATGCTCAAATATTGGTCAAGATCACCGACCACGTGTTTTCTTGAGGCTCAAAATTGGCTCATTGTGTTCATTTTCAGCAAGCAAAGCATATGTTTCTTCATCAATATCGCTTGCTGAATCGCATCGCCGTTCGCTAATGATGAGCACGCGTTGTTCGACACTCCTCATGATGTGGCCAAACCCTTGCAGCGATGGCAATCAATGTCTTTGGTTCGCCCGTGAGGCGATTTGACGACTTACTTAACTCTTTGTAGGAGCTTGTGGCACTTTTCGTCGGCGTGGGTACTGTGGTGCCGGTTTGAAGGAGATGATATCGCTTTTGTTGTTGGAAAGGCTTGGTGTAGTGGTACGACCGACGGGCAGCGGGGTGTGTGCGCCCACGAGTAGTACGACTCAGAAAATGTAGCTTTTGCCTCGATTGTCGCCCTCAGACTTCACGCTCAATTTTGCAAGCAAGATGGAATAAACGGGTCATCGAATTGTAATCCTTATAATCAAGAATGTCCTGGATTTCGGTTTAAACCACCTAAGAAACGAGCCATAGACGCTTCCTCATTCTCAACTAAACCACAACGCAACATGCCAATTTGCAATTTTGATAATATTCTTCATCAACTTTTACCTTGGCGAGGCGCGCAATTTATTTAGTAAATCTCTAGCATAGTAGGAGGAACAAATCTATGTCGCATGATCAATTTTAATGCTTCCCAAGTGGTGGGTATATTATGTGGATGAACACGGCAATGCTCTCTCCACCAAAATGTATAAAATCGTAAAATTCGCTAGTAGCAAATAACTCTACTATCCTCGTGGAAATCATGGCATGCAAATTTTGATCAACAAGTAATTCCCAATTGAGGTAACCATCGATCATATTTACCTTCAAAAGGAGGTATATTAATTTTAACTTTAGAGAACACGCCAAGACGATCACGCACTCATGTCGCAGTGGATCACGCTTGCATACCTTGTTGATTAAAGCGTAGTCGATTTATGGTCACGGCCGTGGTCGAAATTGATGGTATTGCCATCCCCAAATCGTGGCGAGTGATTGTAGTTCTCATCATCTTCTTCCACCTCCGCCCGAAGCTAGGGCCAAGTGTTGGCGATGTGTGTCCGAACAGCCGAGGCAAGGGCCATGTTGAAGGCGGGCAGCAATGGGAACCCACAGCGCTGGGAGACGAGGCGGAGGACAAGAAGTTCCAGGGCAGCAATCGAAGCATATCAAGTCTAGACAAAATAGTGGCAAGGGTAGTGTTAGCAACTCCCCGAGCGGTCTCAATGGAACGGAGACGGTCTTCTTGCAGCGACATTCGCCATTAGTATGTCGACATCCTCACTAAGCGCCGGTGGTGGCCTTCGCATCCTCTCAACGTGATCAACAATGCCCTTCGTATGCGGGCGAGTGATGCAGGAACCCTCATCACCGACATGGTTAGTAGAAGACAAGAAACAAAATCACAGGTATAATGTTCCTATCAACTACTAGGAAGTGGCTACAAGTTGCTCAACACTCAAGCTTTACCCAAAGCTCTTACAAATTCTTACCAAGCAAAGAGGTTGTCGGTCGTCTGCGTTGTCAAAAGTTCTCCAAGATTTGGTATAGCGATTGCCAAGAGAACTAACAAACGCACGAGGTAGGATATGTGAAGCTTGGTAGGCTATGTTAATTTCTATGCAATCTAATAATTCTAGTTATTGTAATGATAAGTAATGATCCAAACTAGAATTCACAAGCCCTAGTTGCCGATCTCAAAGATATAAGTGAATTTCAAGGCAACACACACGAAAGATAATGCAACTTAATGCAACCAATGGAATGAGCAAAAATAAGAATAATTTCAGCACCAAAACTCGTGTTGCATAAGTTATGGAGAGACGCTAGCAAATTGCTTCTAAAAAGGTAAAGGGCACAAGATTGCTCACTACTTAATACAATTGCACAATCTGAAAATGACAAACACAAATTAGGGTTTTGATCAATGTAGTGTCAGCCCACTATTCTCTTTTCTTTTTCTCTTTTTTTTGGCCTTTTGGCTCTTTCTTTCTCTTTTTTAGTGACTTTCGCCAACACTAGTATGAGCAAAGTTTTGGAATCCCTAACTTGATATCACAAGAGTTATGATAGTGCAACGATCATAAGGAGCAGCCCCAAGCAATTTCAAATTGCTAGTCTCAATTGGGATCAAAGTATTCAGAAGGATGAATTGGTTCCCAAAGGTATGTACACTGATATTTTGGAACTTTTATGATTGTAGATGCTACTGGACTCAACCAACTCAAAGGAACAAAGCTAGAACACAAATTGAAGAAACAAACCCAATTCGCCGAACTATGCAATAAGGTTATTGCTGCAATTAAGGCATGAAAATGACCGAATCAAGCTTGCTCACAATGTAACAAAATTATCACACTGTTCTAAGATTTAAAACAAGTATTCAAACACACAATTTGGAGCTCATATGTAGAAGTTATGGCCAAAACACAAAGGTGCACAGATTCAACAAAATTCAGCCGATCTGACCAAATCCGAATCCGAGTCAAATTCGGTTTGAAGGAGTCCGAATTACGAAGGACACCCAAAAACGTTTTTGTAGAGGACTCTTCAAGGATTCAGGAAAGTATAAAAACTTCTCAATCGGAGTTCGGATGTGAGAGTTATGATCAAAATACCGAACCAATCTGGATTGCAATTGCAACTTGCTTCCCGAATTTGATGTCAAGATTAAACAACCTTTAGATAGAATTAGATTTCGTGCCCAACTAGGTTTTTGTGGAGCTTGTCCAAGGTTTCAGGAAAGTGCAAAAACACTTGAATCGGAGCTCGTATGCAAAAGTTATAAACAAAACAAAGAACTGGACAGATTGGAATAAAGCTACGCCAAGAAAAACGATCAAGAATCAAAACAAGGACTCTAATGGATCAAAACCTAACAAAACTCACTAAAATACCAGATTGAATCTAAAGGTTGAATTTTTGTGGAGGATTTTCAATTTTGGACAGAAAACAAAAACTAATCTAGGGTATCAATCTCTCACCGAGCAACTTGGCGCCTCGATACCACTTGATAGCACTTTGTGTCCCGATCTTTCGATGAGAAACACACGATCGATTTGGTGGAGGCGACGTTGACGATCCGACTACACCATACGCATTTACGATGCGCTTTAGCAATCGCTACACCAACTCCGAGGGTTATTGATCTTGCTGCTGGCACGATCAACCTGAACACGAGGTTCAATTCCTGCATGCAACCAAGAACAAGCAAGAACAAAGGTAAAGGCAATCTGAAATTGCAAATAAAGATGAACGATTGACAAGGTGGGGTTCTCAAACAAGGAGCTTTAGGCGGTCGTTGAGCACGCTCGAAGACTCAAAATAGTAGCAATGGCTAAACTATCAAATAAACAAAACCCAAAAACTAAAGCACGGCGGTAGCAAACTATATATAGATGTAAGTGGCGGCTAGGGAGCAGCTAGGGCGTGCAGCACCCATGGGGGCGGCCAAGGGGTTGCCCTAGCGTTACATGGGCTTTGGGCCCAAAAGAAAGGTGGCGCAGCACCTGGAGTTTCTGGCCCGTGACACTTTTTGTGATTTTCTGTTGAATCAAGACGAATTTGGTATTGGGGTTGGATCCATTGGAAAGTAGACTCGAGATCTTTCAAACGGTACTCATGGGCCTCTAGAAACCTCCGAATCAAAAGTTATGGTCGTTTGAAGTTGATGCTGTCGGAGGCCGAACCCGCGAATTTGCTGATTCCAAGTCCAACTTATGCATATGATGATTGTGCTTTATGCTTGGCATTTGGAGGTTCTTCTCCTTGGTTCCTAAGGATAATAAGATCATCACAAGAATTAAATAGCATTCCATTCTGTGAATCATTTGTATAAAAAACTTAGGAACTAATTTACCTTTAATTGAGTAGACGTGTTTGAACGCAGTAGTAGGTCCTTGTATAACGGTTGTGTATGAGGAGAATCACCGGTGGTTGTCTCAATAGGGAAGATGTCCTCATCATCTAGGGAATGCTTTCGGAGGGTCCCCGCCTGCTAGCACCCGGAGGGGTGTAGAAGGGGAGAAGATCAGCCCGCCTTTGGTGGGAAGAAGCTGCCCAAGGTCTGGGTGCCTCGATCACCCGCCCGAGACAAAGAGCGCCCCGAGCAAAAAGATGCTCGGTAAGACGGCGCCGCCGAGTGGATCGCTCAGGAGGACGCCTCGTCCCCGGCAACAACATGCTCGGTGGATAGCGAGAAGACATTGAGCGAGCCACCCGAGGGAAGCGGGCGCCTGATGAACCTCATGCCTAGGGGGATGATTCATCGCTCTTCAATCCCTTGCCCTCTTGGGAGGACTCGAAGTCCGCAGCCCGCCGAACCTTGAAGATCTTCAGGGCTGGTTACCCGACGCTCCGGATAATTTCGGCGTTGCTCGTGAAATGCTTTTCTTATCGCGAATTTTCACTTTTGGGTCTGAGGCAAGGCCAAGTTTTCCCGCCTCACCCTTCGAAGACCTTGGAGGACTTCGACGAGCGATGGTCGCTCCCGAGAAGTGGCTCATCAGATACCGAGCATGAGGCCTTGATAGCCAAGCTTGAACAAATGAGTAGGCGACCTCAAGGCCCGGACAACGTGCTTGTGCATAGGTGCCGCAAGCGAGAGTCAACGAGCGGCAAAATGACGGAATTGCTTCGACTACGGCGAGGACTTGCGCTGTTCACGGTGGTTCTCAATATGCGTGAAAAGGCTCAACATAAGGGACAACGTGATTTATACACCGCCGATGATGAAGCGGTTGAGCTACTCCGCGCTAATGGCGTTTCGGGTAACGCACGGCGATTTGCTTCCGAAACTCAAGACGGCGACGGGCTCATATCCGCTCGTCTGCGACGATCCAATGGCGCTGGTGATTAACCGACACGACTCAAGTCTCAACCGTCCATGCGATCCAAAAGGGAAAAAGAAACGGCTTTAGGGTTTGATCACAAGCAAGAATGGGCTCTTACCATATTGTTCATCCAATTTCAATTGTTTTTCAATAAAAATAACTAATATTCATTTAAATTATTTGAGGCACTTAAAATATCGTAAAATTCTAGAAAAATTCCGTAAAATATTTTAGGACATTTTGAGCTCAAATAAAATATTTCCACTTATATTTTATTAAAACTTTTCATTATTAAATTAATTTCCAAAGAAGAGTCTATTTCCAAAAATTCAAATAAATCCAAATAAATTCCAAAAATTCTCAAAAATTCATTTAAACCATTTAAATTAAATTAATCAAAATTTAGGGATGTTACAGGTGAGCAGGTGGGCGAGGACGCCCTGCTCGCCCCACCACCAAGCAAGAAGGTGGGGCGAGATGGCTTCACCTCGAAGTCTCCTTCCCATCGCAGACCGCCAGAGGCAGTTCGCTGTCGATCCTTGATCGTGAGGATTCATAAGCCCATTCTCTAACGCCTCACCTACCCACACAAGGGGTCACATACCGGCGGACCGGGCGGCTTACAAGGCGGGTATTTAATGAGGCCGGAGGAACGGGACAGACGGAATGAGTAATAAATGTATGAAGATCAAGATGATGATCCTTTACCTACCCCCAATAGCTCGGGCTATATAAGGGCCTTCCGTGCATGGGGAAGGGGTCAAGGATGAAGAGTTCAGCAGTAGAGCCTAAGGAAGAACTTGTAACTTGAGAGCTCTATAAAAGATCTAGCAGGATGTAAGGCTATTACCCGGGGTGAAGGGGGCCTGAACTTGGGTAAAAATCTGTGTGTCATCTTAGTTCATAGGCTCCAGAGTCCTTCGTAGGGAGCCATTAGGTTTTCACTGCTAGGGTTTGCCATAAGACGCCCATGAACCAAACCCGGCTCAGAGACTCGTGCTTGTCTGTGGAATACGGCCACATGTGCTGTAGGTGGTGTAATAATATGTAATCTAAGTGGATGTCTGAAATGGATGAGATAATATGAATGTAATCTATAATCTGCTTGTTTCAGAGGGCGTGGCTAGTATTTCCTAAGGCTAACAAGTAAATGAAAAAAGTATATCAATGTAAAATAACATCACAGATGGTTCTTTAGCAAAAGCCATATGTGATACATCTCATAGACGGTTCTGAGTGTGTATCGTCAATGATAAGTGTATATCATGTAACCGTCTGCGGATATCTACTTATCATGGACGATTTATAATGAAACCGTTTGTGATGAGTCATCATTATCACTGACATATGATTACAGACAATTCATAAAACCGTCTGTGATAAGGTTTTTGTATTAGTGAACTCTTAATAATGCACTCATCATTAAAGAGCACATGAGAATGCAGAGATGGAAGAAACCAAAACTGAGCTTAGAGAGGTAATATAAAGGTTTCTAATATTTAATTCGATGTGGTTACTGATAATATACCTTGAGGTAACAACATGATCATTTTTGTAGGGAATAAGAGATATGACTAGAAGTTAATCAGTTATTGGTATCAAACAAATAGGCAATGTGCGGAGTTGTGGAACTTCATAGAGAATCAAAAGCCTCTCTTGTAAAAGCTTTGGCACATATGATGGCATACATGAAAATGACATGAGCACTTGAATATATTTTCAAAATCTAATCCCTTTCACCGCCCTCCGCCACCTTCCTGAGCCCTAAGGTCTACTTGTATTGATCTATCAAATAATGTTGTTTCTCAACATATGCTTATTAATTTTTATGATATCCTATCATCTCAATGTATTGTTACTTGAAAATACACTTTGTTTATAGAAATACATATGTTTGAGGTCAATTTTGTAGAAATGCATTTGCTTGAGGTCAAATTTGTAAGTTATAAACATTTCATTGGTATATACCTAATTATCCTTAATATTTCTCATCTTGATCCACTTTTGTTTCTTTTCTCTTAGAAGAACTTTCATGATTAGTGTTTGTTGTTGAAAATTTTCTTCTCGTTAGATATTTCTATAAAGATATTTACAAGACACAACTAGTTATAGATTCTATAATTGAATGCTTCAAGACAAAAATTTTGTCCGATCAGATCATTTTAAAGTATGAATCTTTATAACACTTTCGTATATTTTCTTATTTTAATGTTGATGAATTCTAAGGTAAAATCCCATTCCGTCCACAATTATCCTGAAAATTGCCATACTTTGATTTATCTTCCACTTTATCATCATCTCTGAATGAGAATACCATAGATAGCCTATTTTCACTTTGGTCTTGTGCAGAAACAATATCATTTTTATGGTTCTCTGTTTCATGAACTCCGTTGGGCTCTGAATTTGTTCCTCAACAGATTCTCTTCGATCTCCAAGGGAAGGAGTTCATCTAATATTGACGGGGGCTGGGCATCCCTTGACCGATCACGCTTTAGGCTCTGGAGGCCCCGACCACGACTCAAGGCGCTGGGCCCTCACACTGGTGTTGTTGGGCCCCGGCCACTCGAAGTTCGAGCTGTGAGGCCTTATCCCCGCCGACCTCGACCTGAACCCCGCGCAGGCGCACTGACTACAAGATCCAGGATCACAAGGCGGAAGGGCGGCGTTTCCGAAACAAGCACCTTCACGCGCACGGAAGCCACTTCTCGAATCTTCCCGCTCACAGGTGCAACATTCGAGTAATTATAAGGCAGCAGGTATGATGTACAAAACACACACACAAGAACTCGAGCATTAGACATCGCCATTGTTGAGCTCGAGTAATACACATATGTACCGAGTAGTAACAAAGATCACCGCCAGAGGGCGATCGGAGTAGAGCTATTACTGCAGGGCTCGAACCAAGATAAATCCCCGCCTCACGCCATTGTCGCTTAGCTCCGACCTCCAAAGACGCCGAGCCCTTTCCTTATTGAGCCAAGCCCCGCTTGGGTCCCAAGTCTCCATCGACTCGCCTCTTCTCATGTTGGCGATCCCGATCGTCGACAACATGCCACCGTGGGGCCCGATTGGCTTTGCTCATTTGCGTGAAAACTCAAGATCTTGAGAGCATGGCGCGCTTCATTAACGGACATTCCTCGAAGGCAGGCTCGGCGCGACTCGACCTCCCTCGTTACCTCGCCACCACCACGCGAACGACACGCCTCGATGGCGTATACCATGGCGCGGAGAAGCCGCGATGGTCGCGGACTCACGCACTCGAGGACGCCATCCGGATGGTCAATGTCGCCATCAACTGCTATAACCGCCCCGGCGGAGGACAGAGAGGCCCATGATTCATCGCCATCCTGCATTCTCCTTCAGAGAGCGCTCACGCTTATCGCCGGGTCATAGTTGATCCCGAGCGAGGTCGAGCTTTTGGCCGAGCCTCGCCGAAGAGCTCGATTGCCATCGAGTCAGGCCACCGTAGCATCAAGCACCTGGGACCCACCGAGGAGGACGACAACTCATCGCGCCGCCAACAAGACTCACCGACGCCACCCGCCAAGCAGGGGCACCTTCCGCCAGCCGTCTCGGACGGCTTTGACGCCGCCACGCCTCCGCCCCACAAGTACCAACCCGCAAGGTCGACGAGAACCCGCTCCACGCCGCCCACGCCGCCCGCAAAGAGCGAAGAGGTCTTTCTCGATGTCCGCCCAGCGCCGCCGGGTCCAGATCGCTCAAGCATTCTCCTGTGACTTCGCCAGCAGCGCCATGGTCGCTTCGCCAAAGGTCAGCCGCCGAGGCAGCCTCGACCAGTCCAATGCAATGAGGGCCTTTGTCGGCGCATTTACCACACCCGCATGTGTTTGTCCCGCCCACGGCAAGATGGCGACCGACGACCTTCGGGCCACAGGCGCCGTCGGCCCGTCAGCCGATGTTGATAGAGCGCTTCGATGGGACCAAGAACCCCGACGAAGTTCCTATCCATCTACTCGACCGCCATCTTAGGCCGGAGGCGATGAGCTCATGATGGCTAATTACCTCCCGACCGGCTCCGGACGGCGCTGCGGATTCGCTTTCTTCAACCGTAAGCCTCGCCTCCTTCAGTCGTGGGCGCCAATTCGAGCGCCCGCCCAACTTTTAGTTGCTACGAGCGTCGGGAGGGAGAAGGACCTCGATCGCCATCAGTGGAAAGAACGAGTCCGGCGATTTCGCGGCGATTTATCCCCACAAGGAACTCGATCCCGAGCATCTCCGACGAGGCCGCGATAAAGGCTTTCAGTTCGGCTCCGCGATCGGCGCCACCGAGGACCTCGAGATTACCTCGAGGCTCGCCACAACAAGCTTTTTCCAGATGGCGAGCAAGACGCAGATGCGACGATGCCGCCCGCTGAACGCGACACGACTCAAGGTAAGCTTGGTCTCAACCCCACGTAGGCCGGACCATCCACTCCAAGGGCGCCGACCACGCGCCGCCAAGAAGTGGAAGCGACCGCAGAACGGCGGAGGATCGCCACGAGTGATCGCTCTGCAGACGGCCACATGAGGTCCTTGAAGTCCGAGATCGAGCTCGGAGGGGTCCCGACCGCCAAGGTCGGCCTTGACCTCGCAGCGCAAAACCAGCCCCAGCAGAGGGCCGACGGTTCGGCCCCGGCAGACGATGCTCGCCGCAGGAGGCTAAGGGCATCCAGATAACTGATGAAGCCAAGTTCTGCTTGTTTCATAGGGCACCGCCACGACGCTGAACTCCGCAGGCTTGGCAAAGCAAGCCGAAGCTTTTATGATGGTCGGGAGAAATGCCCGTGTTGCCGAAAAGAAGATGACCAATGGACAGGTGAACGCGCGGACCAGATGACCTCGACCTAGAGTTCCAACAGGCGAAGCGCCAGATCGATGTCATCTTCGCGCTCGTCGGCTTACTTACCCGCAGAGCTCAAGGTCAGCCAACCATCTTCCGTGTCGCCACGGAGGCCCATCGAGCAAAGATCAAGTGGGTCAGCCACCATCACCTTTTCTCCAGAGGACGACTTCAAGGTATGGCCCGAGATCTCAAGACCGCTTGTCGTGACCCGACCATCAAGAACACCACGGCTCGGTCAAGTCATGGTCGACGGCGTAGCTCCTTTAACTTGTCCGCAGTCGAGAGCTTGACCGGATGCGATTCCTGCCGAAGGTCAAGAACATCGCCGCCCCTTCTTCGATCGCCCCGAGCTCGACCGCCCTTTGGGGGTGGTCTTGCCCGCCACCTTCCGCGACTCGACCAATTTCCGCGACCGAGCTAATAACCTTCGAGGTGGTCGAGGGGACCTCCTGCATAACGCCATCTCAGGCGCCACCCGATCAAGTTCATGGCGGCTAATCACTATGGCCATCTGCATGAAGTTTCCGCCCCAACGGCATCATAACTGCAAGTGAGCGACTCCACAAAGCGCACACAGTGCGAGACCAAGGCTCGCCCTGCCGCATGCCGCCCAATGAGGCCCGGATGCGATGGTGAAGAGCGCCGCTGAAGGCAAGAATCCAGCCCAATGGGGACAAAGGTCAGGCCGCCGAGGAAGGCGACCTACCAGATGCATCCATGTCTCGACGAGCTGAGTTCCAAATAGAACTCGAGCTCGCCACTTTCTCCGCGCCAACAAGGGCATATTCGCTGGGAGCTCGGACATGCTCGGCGCCCCGAGGGAGGTGATCGAGCACAAGTTACGTGAGACCCGACTCGACCAGGCACCGTAAATCGATCGCTTTCCCCGAGAAGGTCGCGCATCAAGGAAAATCTCGAAAAGCTTTTGAAGGCCGGTTTCATTCGTGAGATCGACTACTCCGAGTGGCCGCAAACCCGGCCATTGTTCGAAGAAGGGCGAAAGTGGAGAATGTGCGGACCACACGGCTTGAACTCGCTTGTCTGGCGACAACATCCCGCCTCGCCAAGATCGACCAGATCGCCGACCCACCGCGAACACCAAGATGCCGAGCTTTGGACGCCTATTCAGGTACCATCGATCTGCCGGTGGTCGACGACGAGAGCAAGACGCCGTTTCATCACGCCGCTCGCACTCATCGCTACACGACCATGTCGCTTTGGTCGCGCAATGGGGGCCACGCCCACGCTCGATGACCAAGACGTCGACCCCAGATCGGTCACAACCTTGAGGTCTACGTGGATCGACATCATCGCTAAGAGCCCTCCGAGGGCGACCACGCTCGAGACCTCGAGGAAACCTTCAACAACCCGAACAGCACAAGATCAAGCTCAACCCCGAGAAGGCGGTTCGGCGCCGGTCCAGGAAGGTACTGCTACATGATCGGGGCTCGGGTTGGTCGAACCGTAAAAGATCGAGGCGATCGAGAAGATGGCGCCCGACTCCGGCCAAGCAGTGCAAAGCCTCACAGCCGCATGGCCGCCTCGCAGATTCATCTCGAGACTCCGAGCGCGCTTCCGCTTCTTGAGCTCGCAAGCATGGAGCTTCGAGGACGCCGAGGCACACGTCCTTTGACGAGCGAAGGTATACCTGCGACCCCACCTCGCATTTACCCCAGAACCCGGCGAGAAGTTGCCGCTTACCTTGCGCCACCGCCTTGCCGCTGCTCGCCCGGTGGCGAAGGATCCCAAAGAGACCCGATCTATTATGTCAGCGAAGTCTTGCACGGCCCGAAGGAACGCTACCCGTAGGTACAAAAACGCAGACGCTTTTCTCATGGCTTCGCAAGAACTTCGACATTATTTCCAGCGACTCGTGGTCGCCCCGAGCAATTTTCCGCCGGGACATCTTATGAACCCGTAAGGCGGCGAGCAATCTCCAAGTGGGCTATGGAGTTGCGCATTCGATATCCGTGTCGAGTCCGAACGGCCATCAAGTGCAGCGCTTAGCCGACTTCGTGGTCAAGCAAACGTCGCAACTCGCCCGATCCAGAGGTCGAGGAAGAAAAGCCCCGACCATGTTCTTCGACCGCCGAGGTCCTTCAAGCGCCGGGCTAGAATTTTATTCTCACCAGCAGCACCACTTGAGGTACGAGTTCGCTTTGAGTTTCCAAAGAACCAACAACGTTGCGAGTATGAAGCTCTCTTGGCGCCTACGAGCTTGCAAAGCTTGGGCGCATCGTTGGTCGTTAAAGGCGACTCCACTGTCGTCAATCAAGACAACAAGGAGTACCAAAGCTTGGACGACTCAATGGCGAAGTACCAGCCGAGGTGCGCAAATGGAGAAATGGTTTCAAAACCCGAGCTCCAAAGACATACCAAGGAGAGACAACACAGTGCCGACTCTCTCCAAGCTCGCCTCCCGACGATGAGGTCCGCCTCGATGTCATCCCGAGACAATGGTGGCTCCTCAATCTCTTCCTCAGAGGTCTTGCTCACCGTGGTCGAAGGTACTCCTCCCGGTCGAACCAATTCTTAACTTCTTGCAAGGGCGACTCACGCCCGACCCCGCCGAGAGGAGGACTGCTGCCGGCGAAGTTTGTACACGCTGCCGGGAGACGCCTACAGCGGAATATTTTCATCATTTTGACACTTGCATCTCTATAGAGAAGGGTAAGTACTGTAAATGACATTCATTCAGCCTCATGGAGCGCACTCTTCAGACAGACGATAGTCGGCAAGGCATTCCAGATGGGTATTATCGCCTTCGCGCTCAGATGCTTGTGACATTGTCCGCACTTGTCGAAAGCATGCCGCTTCACGTCCGAAGTCGATCAACCCACATACGCTTCAGACTATCCCGCTGTTCGCCCTTCTCGACTGGGCCGACATCCTCGCCCTTTTCCTCAAAGCGGAGGCAAGAAGTTCTCGTTGTCGTCAGGACACTTTTACCAAGTGGATTGAAGCCGAGCTGGCTCGACCATCATCGCCGGCCGTCTGCATTTCTTCCGCTTGTTCGTGGTCACCGTGCATGTGGTCCCATGCAAGATTATCAATGACAACGATTTCGCCACTAGTGAGTTGTTCCAGAGTTTTGCGAGGGCCTCAGCATCAAAGTGTGCTCGCTTCGGGCTCACCCCAGAGCAACGGAGCGCGAACGCGCAATCGGCCAAATCGCCCAGGCATCAAGAAACGAAGGCGATGAGCTCGAACGCTACAAGAAGACCTCGGTGGATCTAACTTAACGGCAAGACCTTAAATTTTCAAGAAAGTCGCTTCTTCTATTCTCGCCCTTATAACTTTTTTCGCTCAGAATTCACGCGTCATTGTTGTCCGACACTTTTTCGAGCACGACCTTCGGCACCGCGACTCGCTTCTGGTCTAAACCTCGTGAGCTTAACGCTCACCCCAAAGGGTCGAGCTAAACGTAGTTTAATCTCTTCACAACTGCTCTCCTGCGTCGGCTCGAGCCAAAGCCTCACGGTTTCGACCGCTGAGCAAAGGCGCTGTGGTCATGGTCGTGATTCAACGTTAGTCCGGTGCGACCATCTCTTTATCAAACTCTTTTTTCACGCTTCTTTCCTCGCAACCCTTCCTCAACTCGCAGTCGTGGTCGATTGTCGGTCTAAGTCTTATGTCCAATGCCGACGTTGTTCG
This sequence comes from Guadua angustifolia, assembly GCA_036346375.1. Lineage (NCBI taxonomy): Eukaryota > Viridiplantae > Streptophyta > Magnoliopsida > Poales > Poaceae > Guadua > Guadua angustifolia. The sequence continues at coordinate 17,721 of JAYEVE010000384.1, forward strand.
ACCTTGGACCCAATCGGGCCGGATAAGGCTATCCTATCGACACGACCTAAGAAGTCTCTTGACTAAGACCGAAAGGGCGAACCCAAGTATCCTCGCTATGAATTTAAATCAAGACAAGGATTTTTTGTTCTCCAAAAGAAATTTAGCTCTATTAAGAACATTTTGTTCTTAATCGTTTTACGTGTCGGCCATTTCGCGCAAGCTTCTCCCGCCGAGCGCAGCCTACCTTGGCCTCGTGGTCGCTATCTCGCCTCGTACTAGAGGGCTTCTTGAGGCATCCGCAGCGCGCTGCTCGCTTCAGCCGAGCAGGCGCCTCGCCGCTTTGTCGGCGCGCCTAAGCTCCTCGAGCCCGTGATCTTGGCTCGAGCTCGGGATGCTTTCGCCGAGGACGCTCTCCGCAGGTTTTCTCCAGCCGACCTTGGCCCGCTGCCTCGAAGCGCTTGTCGCACGCCGAGCTTTCTTCAAACTCGAGGATTTTGGCCTCAAGCTCGGAGGACGCCGCATGGACGCCGCTCAGGGCCTTCTCAGAGCCTCGACTCGCCCGCTGGCTCGAAGGCCTTGTCGGCGCCCAAGCTCCTCCTCGAGCCGCAGGATCTTGGCCTCAAGCTCGGAGATGACTTCTCCGCAGGCCTTCTCCAGCTGAGCTTGGCCCGCCTGCCGAAGTGCCTTGGCCGATCACAGCTTGCTCCACGGCCTTATAGCTGCTCCAGCCGGAGGTTCTCGCCTCGCCGAGCTCTGGCGGGCTGCCTCCCGCCTCATCGCGCCAGCAGTCGCCGAGCTCCTAGGTCTTCGCCGAGCTCCTCCCACCGACCTCGATGGTCAAGATAAACTTGAGCGCCGGCTCCGCGCCTCCACCACGCCCATGAGGCCTTCAAGACGGCGGCAAGGTTCTCAAGGCCTTTCGACCTTGGGAGACGCTACAATCGCTTCGCGACAGAAAGGTAAAACCGAGAATAGAAACAAGAGGACTAGAGCTAACATGCAAGAAGGTGCGCGATGGGGTCTTTACTCGTGAAGACGGGTCTCAAGGCTTATGCTGGTGAATTCTCAAGGCCACACGCGGTCGCGGAAATCTCCTCGTCTGGCGGCCACCCCGACGCTGGGCTAAGACCTGGCACCACGGTGGCACCGTGTTCTCGCCTACCTTGGTGGGTTCAACTCGCCAGGGCGGGCGACATCAGCTGGGCCCCGACCTCGTGGTCGTGGCTTCGCTTCCGGCGCCGGAGCGATGGCGATCCGCCACGCTATCTTCCGCCGGCCGATCCGTGGCCTTGGGTGCTACGATCAGAAGCGGCCAAGCACGCACTGGCAGTTCAGGCGCCGAGTGGCCATCTTCGGCGGTCGATGGCGCCACGACCTTGGCGCCGGAGCGGCCGTGGTCGAGAGCTTGGGCGCCGCCACTGGCTGATCGTGGTGCTCTGGTGCCTCGCGCCGACCTCGAGAGGATCGGCAAGGCCGAGTCATAGGCCCCACCGGTGCAGAATCCTCACTTGTCGCGCAGTGGTCTCCTGCTGAGTCCTCGATCCCTTGGTCGAGCTCGCGACCGGGCTCCAACTCGGGGCCCGAAGAAGTGCACGCCTGACCCGAGGACCGACACGGGCCAAGATAGGAGTCCGCCTCCTCGACTGACTCTCGACAATAGCCATCACAATCGGCAAGTTTCGAGCAGGTGCTCGAGGTCTCGCGATCAAGAATAGACACTAAGCCGTAAAACACTGGAGGGGGCTGAGCGAACCGAAACCAAAACTCACTGAGTCACCACCTCCTTTGTCGAGGGCGTCTTGTTGTCGACAGGCATCCTACCTTCGCCTAGGACCTCTGAGCTCGCACAGGTTCACATCTCGGCGAGCACTGAGGCCCGACCTTGGGGGCCCCGAGCCATGGGGCTCGAGTCCCGCAGAGCAGCAAGGCTCTGTCGCTAAAAGGACCCGAATCAAGGAGAATGAGCACGAGCAAGGGACCTGGGGCTCGACCATGGGAATCCTACTGAGTGCGGTCACCCCACTCGACGTGAGGTTTCTTCACCACTGGCGGCTCGCCCGGCGCCGAGGGCCTCTTCTTCCCTTTCTGCCCTTGTCCCCGCCGAGCAAATAAAGCATCCTCCTAGCCGCCTTGGCGGGCTTCTGGTGATCCCACGAGCATGCGAGGTTCAGAGGGGCCTCGTGGGCACTTGAGTCGAATACTTGGTCGGGTGGCTACCTCGCCTTTGCGGCGCAACACGCCTCTACGGCTAGCCGAGGGTGTACTGTCAGCAGCCTTCCCGAACATCTCGCTCATTCGGGCAGCAATCCAGCCTCCCAAGATCGCCAAGAGACCAGTCATCAAGAGGAACCAGGAGCAAATCCACAAAGAAAAACTTGAGGTAACGCAATCTCATCGACCGCCCTTCATGGTCATGTCGCCGTGATCCCGGATCTCGTAGAAGGGTGCGCTCGCGCAGGGGGAACACCCGACCTCTCAGAAGTCGCATGGCGGCCTGCCCGGTGAGGCTCAGGGCGCAGAGTATGGATGGTCGCGATGGCCTTGGTCGCCGCCCTGTGTCGCCTGACTGGGTCCTTCTTCCCGCCGATGGGGTCCTCGAACTCAATAACCGCCTCGCCTGCTTTCAGAAAAACTATCGCCGGACCACGGCCAAGGGAGTCGGAAGCGCATTTGGGGAAGGACCACGAAATTCCCGCCCGCCGAAGTAGAGGCACCGACCACGGGTCCTTCCCGTGCGGAAAAGGGAGAAGAAGGAAGAACAATGAGGGTGGAAGAATTCCAAGGAACCCTCGCACAGTGAGAGAAGATGGAAAGAAGAAGGACGGAATTGGG
>JAYEVE010000649.1:0-62988 GCA_036346375.1 Guadua angustifolia
GTGTACACCCTGCCGTGTTCAGAAATGTTGTGTTGGGTGTGTGAAAGTGGATCCACGGCTCGCGTGTGTGTTTCTGTTTCTACGGCGGGGGTTAATGTCCCCGGCTGGATCAAAGTCATGTCTAGGTAATGTAACGGCTATGTATGATCTCCTTGCTGGCCACCTAAGGAAGTGCGTCTAGCAAAAAGGTTGATCATTCCTTGTGGGTAAAGTTGTACACCTCTGCAGAGTTTAAATCTAATCGATTAGCCGCGTCCGCGGTCATGGGTACTTGGTGAAGTCATTCCAATGTTAGATGTTTTATTATTTTCAAAAGGGTTGGTTCCATTTGTTTTGCAACTGTGCTTTATGTCGAAGGGCTGACATTGTTGGATTTCAGGAATTCATGATTCGCCACTCACGTCATGGAGGACTATGAGTGTTATTTATGCTTTACTTATTTGTTATCAATTAATCTTGCTCTTATAAATTCCGTTTGCAAATAACTTGATTTACAAATGAAATTCACTTTATGCAAATTAACTGTAGAAGCCTTTTCTTTGAAATGGCCAGCATATATTGTAGGATTTGCAAAAGTCTTGCGGAGTACGAAAGTACTCACCCTTGCTTAATCTATTATTTATAGGTGTAAGCTAGCGAAGCTCCGAAGTCTTCATTTTCGTCGCAGGTTGCGGGTTCTTCTTTGAAGCAATCTTTTCTAAGGATTTATGCCTGGTCAGTTGCCTGCGGGATTGGATGGGTACACTACAAGGCTTTGCTTCTTTTGCTGCTATATACTCTGAGTTGTAAGATTTATGTATTTAATTGTTTCCGCTTAATTAATTTAATGTATGGTTGTGATTCCAATTGTTGAAATGTGCGTGCTAGCTACTGATCCAGGACTAATCGTAAGCACATTAGATTTCCGCTTTGGCATTCGTATAAAACGGGGTCACATAAAGGCAAATACGAAAGACTGATCGATAATACACAATGCAAATAACTTATCTTGATCATAGGCTAAAGTTAGTCGGCTCTCGTAGGAGAGTTCCTCCCTAATGGCCAAGGCGAAAACTGACACTTACAACCTCTCATGGGTAGAACTTCCACAACAACTCCAAGTTGTGGGAGTTCTAAGCATCTCTTGGTCGCCCCTCGCCAACCTAACGCCATGTCGAGAGACTAAGACCACCTTAAAGGGGCCCTCCCATAGGGGAGACAGTTTGTGGCGACTAGCAAGCGTCAGCAATGAAGGCAAGACCAGGTCGCCCACTGCCAGTGTTCTCTCATGGACCCGGGTAGCGTGGTACCATCTGAGACTTTGTTGGTACCGAGCGGCACGCAAGGCCGCTCGGTTGCGCACCTCCTCCAGAAGGTTGACTTCTTCTCCGCGGTGGTCTTGTTGGCCTTCCTCGCTGAACGCTGAGACGCGCGGGGAGCCGAGCGACAGCTCGGACGGAAGGACAGTTTCTGCGCCGTAGACCAGGAAGAAAGGTGTTTCTCCAGTCGCCCGATTGGGTGTGGTTCGAAGTGACCACAACACAGCCGGGAGTTCTTCCGTCCACCGCGCCCCCCGCTTGTGGAGTCGATCAAATGCTCTGGTCTTGAGAGCTCTCAACACCAACGCGTTAGCGCACTCCGCTTGGCCATTACTCCTTGGCGAAACGTTTTGCCGACCAGCGTCGTAGTGGACATATGGCTCCCGCACATGCCTCCATGGATATCAGAGAGCAAATTGCTCCCCTCTTCCCAAGTGATGCACTTCAGTAGAATTCCGTTTCTACTCCGGCGATATAGGTCCCCACCTACCAGAATATAGTACTTGGCCTTGCGTGCAATTTTCTCGGCTGACACATCATCGTCGGGGATCACTTGGTCCCGCAGGAAGGCTAGGATAGGATCCATCCACTGCCCTTCTCGGCCAAGTGTGGCGATCACGTGGTGATCTCCCAGGTACTCTGCCTGGCCAAGCTTTTCCCCGGGTGCTGCACTAGTGACACCGCCGTCTTCCCTCCCGAAACCGGGGGCTGAGGCAGGCGCGCTGCCTTCCTTCCCTGAACTAGAGGCCGCGACAGCCATGCCGCCCTCCCCACCTGAGTCGGAGGCTGTGACGGCTGCACCGTCGTCTCCACCTTGAACGGGGGCAGCGACGGATGGTCGCGTAAGTCTTTCTTCAAAGACCGTGACCAGGACAGCAGATCTTGATGACGTGAGCTGTAAAAGCCCATCCGCCATACGGTTGTCGCGTCGAGGGATATGGATATATCCCAGTCCTTCGAAGTGGCGTTCCATCTTTCTGACCTCCGCCAAGTACGCGGCCATGGTGGGGTCAGAACACTGAAACTCCTCTCGCGCCTGATTGATGACCAGCAAGGAGTCGCCTTTGACTTGGAGGTGCCGGACGCCTAACGCCGAGGCGGCGCACAGCCCCGCCAGTAGGCCCTCATATTCGGCGATGTTGTTGGTGGCCTTGAAGTCCAGGGCGACCATGTACTGGAGGATGTCGCCGGTCGGAGAGACCAAGACAACTCCAGCCCCCTCGCCTTCGAGCCTGAAGGAGCCGTCGAAGAACAAAGTCTAGGGGGAAGGCTCGGGTATCTCTTCAGCTTTAGGAGCGGTGGGAGTCCATTCGGCAACAAACTCCACCAGCTTCTGGCTTTTGATAGCGGTGCGGGGTACAAACTTGAGACAGAATTCCCCCAGCTCCATCAACCACTTGGCGATACGGCCTTTAGCTTCCCGGTTGTGAAGGATCTCTCGCAAAGGGTAGGCAGTGATCACCGTGATCTCTCGCCCCTGAAAGTAATGCCGCAGCTTCTTGGACGCCACTAGGACAGCGTACAACATCTTCTCAGGCTTGCGGGTACCGGTCTCGCCTGTAGCACTGCTGACGAGTAGATCACCGGACGCCTCCCACTCTGCCATCAAGATCTGCGCCACCACCGCAGGGGTAGTGGCGATGTACAAAAGCAATGGTTCGCCAGGCTTGGGGGCGACCAGTACTGGCGGGGAGGAGAGGTACTGCTTCAAGTCTTCAAACACTCGTTGGGCCTCTTCAGTCCACTCGAAGTGATTGGTCTTCTTCAGCAGCTTGAATAGGTGCAGGCTTCTTTCTCCCAACTGGGCGATAAATCGCCTGAGGGACGCCAGGCGACCAGCCAGGCACTGCACCTGCTTGAGCCGAATCGGTGACTTCATATGCTCAATGGCCGCTATCTTGTCAGGATTGGCTTCAATGCCCCGACTGGACATAAGGAATTCCAACAGCTTCCCAGACAATTCAGGCCTTGTTGAGGTCGGTGAAGTCGATGCACATCCACCACTTCCCGTTGGATTTCTTGACGAGTATAGGTTTGGCAAGCCATTCAGGGTGAGAGACTTCCCGGACAATTCCTGCGCGCAGCAGCTTCTCTACCTCCTCCCGAATGGCATCTTGCCGCTCTGGTGCCTGTCTCCAGACCTTTTGTCGGACTGGGCGCATTCTTGGGAGAATTGCCAATCGGTGCTCGATCACCTCCCTGGGGACCCCAGTCATATCGGACGGTTGCCAGGCGAACACATCGGAATTGGACCGGAGGAAGGTGATGAGCGCGTCTTCCTATTTAGCGCTGAGGTTGGCGCCAATGTTGACGGTCTTCCCAGGCTCACCCACGCTCAGGGAGACCACCTTAACCTCGCCGGCCGAGCCGGGTGAGGCACGGGTCTTCGCCAGAGGGGCTCCCGGATAGACGGCATCAGCCGGCCTTACACAGGTGGCGCCGGCCAGGTCTAATGCGTGCTTGTGGTAGCGCAAGGCTTCCGGCCTGTCCACCTGGATGACTATGGGGCCACCAGGCCCTGGTATCTTCACCACCATGTAGGCATAGTGGGTTGCCGCCATGAACTTGGTCAACACCGGTCGGCCAAGCAGGGCGTTGTACGGGAGGTCGAAGTCGGCGACTTCGAAATCCACCATCTCCGTACGGTAGTTGCTTTCCTCCCCGAAGGTGACGGGAGGCGCACCTGGCCCAGGGGGAACGAGCCAGCCCCCGGGACGATTCCGTAGAAAGGCAAGGCCGGGCGCAACTCCTGTCGTGATATCTGGAGTGCCCAAAATGCCTTGGAGGACAGAAGGTTGATGGAGCTCCCTCCGTCCACTAGCACTCGCCCAAGCTTCACATTCCGGATCGTGGGCGAAACCACGATCGGAAGGTGACCTAGGCCGACAGTGCTTTCAGGGTGGTCGGCCTGACTGATAGTGATCGACTCCTCTGACCACTTCAGCATCCGACCCGCCCCTGAGCTCGGTGCTGTGGCGCAGACCTCCCTCCTCAGCCATTTGTACGTCGTGTTGGAGGGGTAGGTGGCTGAGCCACCATGGATGTACGCCACGGTTTGGTCTGCCTACTGGAAAGCCAGCAGGGCAGGGTCTTCGTCGTGGTCATCCTCGCAGGGGCGGTGCTCCTTAAGCCGCTGCTCCACCATCTTACTCACAACTTGGCAACTGGCCAGGTCGTGGGTGTTGGACCTGTGGATCGGGTAGTAGGGTCTGCCCTTCTTCTCCTCGTGGCGGTCATCCCTCCGACCGCGGCGATCATCTCACCGGTCACGGCGGTTGTGCCTTCGCGGCTCGGTATCCCTATGCTCGCGCTCGGCGGTCAGGACCCGCGTGGTCTCAACCGCCTCACGCCTCCTCGCCTTCTTGTTCGTAGGGCCGGCCCCTCGAAGTCCTGACTTCATCTCTGCCGTGATCGCCCGCGAGCACTAAATAGATATAGACTAGACTTTGCTGATTCAATAATAATCAAGCAAAATAATATTTTACCAGAAGTAAAATCCCTGTTTTGTTTGCATATAGGATATGTCTGACATCGCAAAGAAAGAATTTGCTGAGCTTGCCTTGAATGGCAGCAACTACCTCACTTGGGCAATTGATGCCAAGATCAACTTGACAGCCCGATCCCTTGGAGTTGCAATTTTCTAGCTTTGCCGGTGCTCCCGCTCTCCTCAAGTCGCTAAATGTGTAGCTTTGCACTTCCCGAGGCACCATTTCCATGCAAACCTGAAGGCCGAATATTTGATGGAGGAGAACTCGCTGGTTCTATGGAGTTCCCTGAAGGAACAATATAATCAGCAAAGATTCGTTCTGTTGCTAAAAGTACAATTGGAATGGACCCTCCTACGCTTCCAAGATTTCAAGTCAGTGGTAGCGTACAACTTTGCCATGCACAAAATTGTTGCCAAACTAGCATTCTGTGACTAGAAGATTACACAAGTTAAAAAGATTGATAAGACTTTGTGCACCTTCTACCCCAACATAAGAATATCAGAGTAACAAGATGCAGTCATGCAAAGTACCGTATACTCGAAATGATATGCATTCTCGTTAGAAGGTAAAAGCATGATGAACTTCTAATGAAGAATCATCAAGTCCTATCTAGTGGGTGTCATGCATTATGCAAGCACATGCAAACACTCAAGAGGGCTAACAAAGAGCTAAGGTTGCGTAAAGGGCCAAAAACACAAAGGAGATAAATGGAAGAATGACAAAATCATAAAGGAAGAGGTAAACTTCAGTGGAAAACAAAAGAAAATGGATCAAGTCGCTTCCAAAAGAAAGGACCAACAAATAATGCTGCTGATCCCAATCAACCATGCTATAGGTGTGGATGTACTGGTCATTGGTCACGTACATGCCGCACCCCAAAGCATTTGGTAGAACTATATATGAAATCCATTGGGAGATTCCAGAAGAATCAAGGGAATAAGACGGAGGCACATTTCACTTCTGAACTTGTTGTTGACAATAAGATGGAGTTGGATGATGATCAAGTCTCTAACCCCACAGAAGAATTCAAGAAGGGCCTCCTTGGTTATGGTGATACTCCCATGGAAGAGGATGATCTTATTGGGGATGAGCTAAAAGAATTCCCGAAGAATAAAGATAAATCCCAGGAGGATGATATAAATGATTTGTATGGAGACATGCAGTAGTTTCCCAGTTTTTCCTTTAGAGTCGATGTCATATTATCCTTACAAGTCTCATTTATCATTTTAGTCTTTTGTTCCTAGATGAACAATGGTCTACGCTCCTGTTGAGCGATAATTAGTTAAATTTAATAAAGTGTGATTTTCCCAGGAAATTTATTTAATCATGCTATGCTTGTTCTATATTATTTTTTCCCGATGCAAAAAATGTTTGATTGATTTTATTTATTTAATATAGAACTCATGAATAATCCAATGGCGAAGGAGGAAATCTGTCTTATAAACAGTTGCACCACAAATACAATTCTTAGTGAAACTAAATATTTTCTGTCGATGTTTGGGAAACAGGTCCCCGTCGAGCTTACTTGTTGAATGAGGGATCAACACGGCCCCTTTTAGGTGAAGGGTTTGCGTCTGGAGAATACCCTTAGGCTAGGATACTTGGAAAGTAGACAAAGGGGTTTATACTGGTTCGGGCCTCTCGCAGCGGAGATAATAACCCTACTTCAGTGATTTCACTATTGCTTGTGAAACTCTCACAGAAAGGCTTGTGTATGCTTGTGTCTTTTTTCTCCCATCCCCCTTTACCGATCTGCCGGGAGGTTCTTATAGCTTACAAGATACGAACTAACTACAGCCGAATAATAGATGAAAGTAACATCTATTAGAGAATCAACTATCATGAGTACACTTATATTAGATATTATTTATTCTAAGTCGAAAACTCATGAATTAGATGTTCTTACTAGGAAGAATGGTCATAAGTCAATTTCTTTGATCTCTCAATCTAACATGTCTAACTATAACTCTTTTTCATCAAGTTTTGTTTTGTCTTTCTTGTCTTCACTAACCAATGAACAGATTGAGGAATTTTCGAAAAAACACTTGGCATCACTCTCTTCTCATTTTAACAAAGCTTTGCAGAATTTGAGAATGAGGAAGAGAGTTGGTGGTGGTCCTCCAAGATGCTATGAGTGTGGTGATCTCGACCATATTTGTTCAAGTTGTTCTAAACTTACAAGAAAAGCATCAAAGGAGAAGAAGGACAAGGACAAAAAAAAGTGAAGAAAAAGTTCTCTCCAAGTGATAGCAAGAAGAGGAGTTTTGTAAATCGCAAGACAGTGCATCGTGTTCTCTCCATACTTGAGCAAGTTGGTTTGAGCTATATTGATTCTAAGAGCAGCAAGGATGATGCAACTCCAAGCAAGCGTGATTTGATGGGATTGTGTCTCATGGCAAGCAGCAAGGATAGCTTCACCAAGAATGATCATGACAGCGAATTTAATGAGGTAGAACTTTCTTATGATGAATTAGTTATTATTGTTTGAAAATTGCTTAATAAACATGATAAGAAAATTAAGAAACATGATTTTGTTGTTGAATCACTGAATGCTGAAATTGCTAGACTCAAAACTTTGATTCCTGATGATGATGCTTGCAAATCATGTGACTTAATTTACAATGAGCTTACCTCATTTAGAAAAGACCATGCTACTTTGCTAGAGCAAGTTAAGAAAAATGAGAAACATGTTAAAAATATTAGCTGTTAAACTAGTGATTTGCATGATTCAACTCCATGTTCTAAATGCTCCACACTAGAATTAAAGTTGCATAATGCAAATGTTAGGGTTTCTCAAATGACAGATGCTTTGTTCACACATGAGGTTCTTTCATGCTCAACTTGGCACAAGAAAAAAGGAAAAGTAGACGTTCCCTGTAATAATTGTTTAACTCTTTCTCGAAAGATTGATTACTGGAAAAATCTTTAGAACGTTTCACTAAAGGAAAGAAAAACCTAAACATGATTTTGGATCAATCAAGAGTTAGCACTCATAACAAAGGTTTAGGTTTTGATTCTTATGCTCATCATAAATCACATGCTCCCATTGTTGTTAAGGCACTTGAAAGTGAAAATTTTGAAATTGTCAATGAGCCTAAGAAAACTATTTTTAAGTCTGCTGGAGCTTTATCTTCTACTATGATGATTGTAAATGTTGCTTCTACTTCTAAAGCTAAACATCGTGTTAAGTACACATACACTTATTGTGGTAAAGATGGACATTTAGTAGATTTTTACTTTAGACTAGCTAAATAACAAAGGAGAGAAATGTTTAATGCTAGATCTAATTTCAGAAAGGCACGCTTTATTCCTCATTTTGTGCTTAGGGTGTAACAAACACCTTTTGTTGCTAAAAACACGGGAAAAGGCACATTTGATTTTGTGCATAAGAATACCTGTGTTGTGCCTACTGCTGTGCATCGTGTGTTTCAGTACTGAATTCCTAAACATCTTATTTATAACCCCAGTACCGAGGCCTCGATATTTTTTGCTTTTATGTAGGCTTCTCACACGAGGAAGGAAAATATATGGATAGTGGATTCTGGATGCTCACACCACATGTTCGGTGATAAGACTTGGTTCTCCTCCCTCACTCCTGCATCTTGTGCTGAAAAATGTTACTTTTGGAGATGCTTCTCCCACTTGGGAAAAGGGTGCATATGTTCAGGGGATAGTTACAGCTTCATTGCACAGTGAAAGTGAGAGAATACAATTTGTTGTGTGTTTGTGTACTCGTTTTCAAGCTTTCCCACTTGCTTCACATCGACAAGCTATCAAGAGAATTATCAGGTATCTTCATGGTACTCAAGACTTTGGCATATGGCTTTTTGTTTTCTCATGCATTAGTTTAAGAGTATTTTCTGATACTGATATTAGAGGTTGTAGAATTGATAGAAAAAGTACATCTGGTTCATGTCACTTCTTAGGTAATTCTCTTATTGCATGGTCATCTAGAAAACAATCTGTCGACGATCGGGATCGCCCACCGTAGAAAATGAGGTAGGGGTCAGTGAGAAATGGGACCACAACTGCGCTTTGCTCGAACAGAGGAACGAGATCGAGGAGGTCTATGGTCGGAGCTAGGAGACAACGGACGAGACCGAGGATTATACTGGTTCGAGCCCCTGAGAAGGTAATAGCTCTACTCCAGTCACCTTGCGGTGGTGATTCCTGCTATTTGTGAGTACAAGAGAGGATTACCGGCTCAAGCTTGACGATGCTAAGTCTAGACTTGAACTCGAGTGTGTGTCGCCTGGGTTGTTCTGCTCGCTAAGTGTTTACAAAGCTTCATCTTATACACATTCTTCTTGCAACGCTCGAGTAATTCTTGATCGTGGCCTTCATGCACATTGACGGTAGGTGGTAACTGTTCGATCCGCTTGGCAACCAGATTACTCCATGATCCCACGCTCAGAATCGCCAAGTGATGACGTGTCCGGGATCCAAGGGAACGTTATCGACCTTGGATCATCCCGAGCTCCAGGTCGCGGGGACCCCGAGCTCGGAGTTACCGCACCCTAGGTCGAGCGGCCTCGAGCTTGATCCGAGTCTTTGATCGAGGCCTTCTGAGCTAGGGGGCCGGTTGACCGTCTGCTGACCAACCAAGGGTTGCCCGGCCCCCGACAGCTAGCCCCCGAGGCTCAAGGTCGTAAAAGGAGTACCAAGGACGGCCTCGAGCCTCACCCAACAGGTCGCTGGCAGCAACCCTTGCAAGGTCTTGGAACCTTGTTCGAGGTCGAGCGGAGATCGCAAAGTGAAACCCCAGGCGAGACATCTGGCGACCTTTGATCTCTCCGAAGTGGTACGGATGCCAACAGCCGGCGGACACCTGCAGCGCTTCGAGTCCACCGCCCAGGCCTTAATTGCGCCCGTCTAATCATGCCAGGCGTGCCTTTTGAGGCGCCGTAGGAGGTTATATCCCAAATGCGCCGTGGAAGACCCCAAGCTTTGGACCATCAGCTTGAAAATTTCTGCACCCTTCTCCCAAGCCTTCTCGCCCGAGCAGACCGCCTTTCCATCTCCACACATCGTTTCGCCATGGCCAAGCTGGGGAAAAGCACCTTGTCGGTCGCGAGGATGAAGGAGCTCGAGGCCCTGGGGCTGTTGGATCAGGTGACCTGGCGGCTGCCCGGTGGCGAGACCGAACCTCATCCTCGAGATGATGAGATCATCTGCACCGAGCATCATTCCCTCTTCAGGCTGTGGACCCCGGAGAGCGAATTCCTGGCCGACGTTCTCGACAGCTGCCAAATTGAATTGATCAACTTGGTACCCAATTCCGTCCTCACCTTAGCCATCTTCTCCCATCTATGCGAGGGGTTCCTGGGGATTCTTCCCACCCCCTCGCTCTTCTTCCGCCATTCTCCTCTTAGCGAGAAGGACCCCGTGGTCGGGTGCCTCTACTTCCGACAACGGTCCGGGCTCAAGTGGGCCTTGCCCAAGATCACTGGCCGGGACTCTCTTGGTCCATGGTCAGAGCGCTGGTTCTACCTCAAGAAGTGGGAGAACGGGAGGCTGCGATACGAGGGAGCCGCCGTCACTGGGAAGAAGGAGACCCCAGAGACCGAGGACCTCGACGTCGACGCAGAAGCCATCGCCGCCATCCACATTTGCGCCACGCGCGGCCTCACCGGTCAGGCGATCGCGAACGACTTTTCAAGGAACCGGTGTCTCCCCTACGGAGGAGGTTACACCCGCTTCTCCCAGATCAAGGGGACGAACGATTCGACCGCATGAGTTCATCTGGTAAGGTCTTGACCCCAAGGTTTTTGCTTGAGTTCGCACTTCTTCCTCCTCTAATGGCTCTTGTTAAATGCGGCGCCAAAGGAGTCTGAGTCGGCGCGCCAGATCTTTGAAATGTTCGAAATCTGGCGCATGAGTATACTCTTGACGACCGGCCCTCAAGAACGTCTTCTGCACGTAAAGCCCGAGGTAAGCCTTCCCCGACCTATAGCCTCATCCGAACATTTGTATATCTTTGCCTGACCCGTGCTTGCTTGTAGGATCATCAAGAGTTGTGGGAGACAGCTCGGAGACTGCTCCCCTTGCCCGACGAGAGCAAGGGCAAGAAGGGGAAGAAGAGACTCCCCCCAACTAGAGCTGACCGCCGGGAGACGAAGAGGCCCCACATCGAATGGGGTGACTGCGCCATGGTAAAGACGATCATGGCCAAATTCCCGAGCTCGTGCCCTTGGCTTCTCGGGGCCTAACAAAGTTTCTTTCCTTGGCAAAGAAGAAAGCGCGTGCGCCGCCGCTAGACCATCGGCGCCTACTTTGTCGGGGTGATCAAGGTCGGTCATCTGGCATGGCCATGGCAGGCGGTGCGGGCTCATCGCGAGCTTCGCCTCCCCAGACCAGAGGAAGGAAGCGGAGTGCCCCCCCGAGCTCGGGGCAACAGGACCATCGCCGGCCATCAACGAGGCAGAGGCCACCGACCCAGGTAAGACCCTGGCTTTGCAACCTGCTCCATCCCCTTGTGTTTTTCTGTCTTAGTGCCTATCCTTGATTGCAGACCTCGAGCGCTCGAGACCCGAGCTTGCCCACTCTGACAATGCCTGTTGTTCAGGGCGAGTCCGAGTCCGAGGAGGAGGCAGACGCCTACGTGCTGGCCCCACGCCGGTCTTCGGGTCAAAGGCGCGCTCTTGCCGGGGCCTCGAGCTGGGCCCAGGTCGGGGAGTTCGACCAAGGCCCTGATAGCCCGGACGAGGTGGACCCCCAACCTGCGATCAGCGAGGATTACAGCACCGGCGAGACGGGTGCCCTCGCGGTCGTCGATCCTCCCGAGATCGAGGGAGACATGGGTGTCCGGGCCCCTCAAGTCGCAGCGCCGCCGATCGTTGGAGGCCGTGTCACCGAAGTCCCTGAGGCCCCGCCGACCAAGATCATGCCTGATGGCGAGACCGCGGTTCCCCAGGCCACGGAGAGCGACCACGACAACGGGAGGCGCTCCGATGACCCGGCTTGCGAACTTCCAGCCCCCGGGGGATACAATGTTCCACCCTGGGGTTGGGTGGATCTTGCTGCGCAACTCCGCCACCGAGCTGGCGGAACCCGACCACGAAGGTCGGGCCCGGCCGCTGGATTACCTCTCCGCCGGGGTCCGACCGGCGGCCGATGTGGAAAGATCTCGAGCCGCTGGCTGCACGTCGTCCGTAGGCCCCGGACAAGGTGTCTTGGCGGTGATTGAAGGCCCAGTCACGGGGACGGGCGAAGGTTTTGAGATCAACACGGCTCGTCTTAAATTTGAACGAGGAGTTCTCCGGTAGCGTCGACGGCCCGACTCCGTGAGGTAGGAGCTTTCCTTATGTGTCCTGTAATATGTTAAGTTGTGTGTTCTTGACAACTTCTTACCAGAATCCGTCTCAGGGCTAAGTCCCCAACAAGGAGCTTCCTAGGTCGTACCGACCGAGACGCATGTCTGCGAAGAGCTTGCAGGTAATGCGCTGATCGTAGCAAAGTGCACGACATCTTACTTCTTCCGCGAGGGCAAGGTCAAGAGACCGTTCTTGCTCAAAGTCGACGTGGTCGACCACTGTGACCTGGCGGAGCCGGCGTTACCTCCGGAGGCGGGGCGGCCCGAAGACCAAACACGAAATGAAAGGGTGTGGACCTGTTGTTTCGGCCGATCAGGGTACGAATAGACCATAAGACGGTGGGAAGTTTGTCCACCAGGTCTTGCCAGAAGCGTTTGAGCTCATCTGCAACTCGCCTTTTGGCGCCTTTGACGATCGTGGTTGGCGCGCTCTGCCGCTCCGTTGCTCGAGGATGAGCCACCGGCGAAGCACACTTTGGTGCCCATGCCTTCGCAAAATTCACGAATAATTCATCGTAAACCGAGTACCATTGTCGTGATAATTCTGCATGGGACCCCATACGGTGACCACGGACAAGTTTAAAAAGCGAACGGCAGCTCGAGCAGTGATGGTCGAGACCGGTTCAGCCTCAATCCACTTGGTGAAGGTGTCGATACCACTTAACAGAATTTTTCCCCGGTTGCACGGGAAAGGGGCCGAGGATATCCGGCCCCGTGTCGAGAAAGGCGAACAAGCGGAATGGTCTGAAGGGCGTAGGCCGGCTGGTGCATTTTTCTGGCGTGAAACTGACATGCTCGGCAGGTTCGGACAATATCCCGAGCATCCTGTAACGCCGTCGACCAGTAATACCCCATACGAAAGGCCTTACCAACCATCGTCCTGTACGAAGAGTGCGCCCCACAGAGACCTGAGTGGATGTCGTTGAGTAGGTACTTACCCTCCTCCGTGGAGATGCACCGTGTTAGGATGCCGGAGACATTCCGTCTGTAGAGTTTGCCATCCACGAGCTTGTACAAGCTTGCTCGACGCTTAATCTCGCTTCATTAGTGGTCGGGCGGCAGTCGCCCGTGCCAGAAGCGTGTATGGGCTCGGCCCATGCGGGAATACCTTCCACCACAGCAAGCACGACCTCCTGATCGGAGATAGACGGAGCCGTCAGCGTCTCGAGGATGACGTCGGGGGGTATCTCCTCATCGGAAGAGCCGAGCTTGGAGAGAAAGTCGGCGCTGGAGTTGTCCTTCCTAGGGACATGCCGAGTTCCAAGTTCTGGAACCACTTCTCCATCTTGCGGACCTCGGCGAGATACCTTGCCATTGCATCCCCCGAGCATTGATAGTCCTTGTTGTACTGGTTGATGACGAGCCGAGTCTCCTTCACGACCAACCGTCAGACGCCTAAGGACTTGCGGGCTCGTAAGCCCGCCAAGAGAGCCGTCAGATACGCCACGTTATTGGTCGCAGAAACCCAAAACGAACCACATACCTCAAGCTGTCGCCGCTGGGTAAGGATAAGTATCCCACCCGAGCATTTGAAGGACCTCGAGCCGTCGAAGAACATGATCCAAGGCTTCTCTTCCTCGGCCTCGAGCTCGTGGTCGGCCGCGGCGTCTGTTCGCCACGGTCGGCGAGCACTTGTGACTTGATAGCTGTTAAGCCACGACCGGATGTCAAACGCCGCCGATTCCATGGCCCATTTGGCTATCCGCCGCCGCTTTCCGATTCGCGAGGATGTCACCGAGCGGAAAGTTGCTCGACGCGACCACGAATGCGCTGAAAGTAGTGTCGAAGCTTGCGCGAGGCCATGAGAAGAGCGTCTGCGGTTTACAGACTTATGGTAACGCTCCTTTGGGCGTGTAAGACCTCGCCGACATAGTAAATCGGATCTTCTTTGTGCCCTGTTCAAAGAACTAGGACAAACTTACGGCTTAGGCGGTGGTACGCAGGTAGAGCGGCAACCTCTCGCCAGTCATGGAGTTGTAAGGAGGGTGGGGATGCAGATATACCTTGGCTCGTCGAAGAAAGACATTGTGCTTCTAGAGTCCATTCAAAGCCCCCATGCTTGTGCAGGGTCTTAAAGAATGGGAGACCTCGCTCGCCGAGCCTCGAAATGAATCTGCTGAGGGCGGCCATGCGACCGGTGAGGCTTTGCACTTGCTTGATCGAGGTCGGGGGCTCCATCTTCTCGATGGCCTCGATCTTCTCCGGGTTCGGACCAACCCCTGAGCCCCCGATCATGTAGCCAAGGACCTTCCCTGATGCCGCGCCAAACACACACTTCTCGGGGTTGAGCTTGATTTTGTACCTGTTCAGGTTTGCAAATGTTTCTTCAAGGTCACGGACGTGGTCGCTCCCGGAGGGGCTTTTGACGATGATGTCATCTACGTAAACCTCGAGGTTTCGCCCAATCTGCGGCTCAAAGGTCTTGGTCATCAGACGCTGGAATGTTGCCCCCGCATTCGCGCAGACCAAATGACATGGTCGTGTAGCAATAAGTGCGAACGGGTGATGAAGGCGATCTTGCTCGTCGTCGACCGCCACTTGATCTGGTGGTAGCGAGTAAGCATCCAAGAAGCTTAGCATCTTGGCGTTGGCGGAGTCGACGATCTGGTCGATCTTGCGAAGGGGAAGTTGTCCTTCGGGCAGGCCGAGTTCAACCCCGTATGATCGACGCATATTCTCCACTTGCCACCCTTCTTCTGCACGATGACCGGGTTGGCCAGCCACTTGGAGTAGTCGATATCGCGGATGAAGCCGGCCTTCAGGAGCTTATCAAGGTTTTCCTTGATGACCGCAACCTTCTCCGGGGAGAAGCGACGCAGTTTCTGGCGCACAGGTCTAGAACCGGTTCTGACCTGTAACTTGTGCTCGATCACCTCCCTCGAAACGCCAGGCATATCTGCAGGCTCCCAAGCGAATATACCTTTGTTGGCGCGAAGGAAGGTGACGAGCTCGAGTTCCTATTTGGGACTCGGCTCGGCGAGACGTGGACACACCGGTCGTGTCGCCTTCCTCGGCAAGCACGGCCTTTGTTGCCCATTGGTGGATCGCCGCCCTCTGCCGGGCGTTCTTCTCTGTCACCTCTGGACCTCATTGGGCAAAGGCATGCGAAGCGCCAGGCCTTTGGTCTCGCAGCCATGTGCGCTGCGCAGTCACCGTGTCTTGTAATGATGCCGTTGGGGCCTGGGAGCTTCATGCACCGATGACCGTAATGATTGGCCGTCATAAACTTGATGAGGGCAGGTCTTCCGAGAATAGCGTTGTATGGGAGGTCACCCACAACCACCTCAAAGGTGATCAGCTCGGTGCGGAAGTTGTCCGAGCCGCCGAAGGTGACGGGCAAGACCACCTGCCCCAAGGGAGTAGTCGAGTTCCCAGGAACAATTCCGAAGAAGGGGATGGCGATGCTTTTGATCTTTGACCGGGGAATCTGCATCCGGTCAAGTGCTTCCGCCTGCAGCAAATTAAGAGAACTGCCTCCGTCGACCATGACACGCCCGACCACTGTGTTGCTAATGGTCGGGGTCACGACCAAGGCGGTCTTTAAGTCTCGGGCCATACCTTGTAAGGCATCCTCCGGAGAAAAGGTGATGGTGGCCCCGGCCCACTTGCAATGCTGCTCGATGGGCTTTCCTGCTGCAACCTGATAGATGGTCCGGGCAGCAGCCTTGATCTCGTGCCTGGACTGGTAGGTCGCCGAGCTGCCGAAGATGACGTCAATCCGGTGCTCGCCCTGTTGGAATTCCAGGTCGAGGTCGCCGTGCTCCGACCCGGCGTTCACCCTTTCGGGCTGGTCGTCATCCTTCGGGAGCACGGGCATCTCACCACGCCCGTCATAGAAGGCTTCAAGCTTTCCTTGCCAAGCCCTGCAGGACCGCAGGTCGTGGCCGGCTGCCCTATGAAACAGGCAGAATTTCGCCTCGTCGTACCCTGGCCGCCCTTCGGCCCCCTGCGGCCGAGCATCGGTCCTCCGAGGTCCAGGCCACCGGCCTTCTTTCTGGGGCTGGCCCTGCGCCTAGCGAGACTGAGGCCGACCTTGACGAGGTCGGTCCCGTCCCGAGTCTGATCCCGGACCTCGAGGACCTCACGCTGGCCGTCCGGCGAGACAATGACCCGCGGCAGACCTCCGCCGGTCCTGCGGTCACGCTTCCGCTTCTTGGCGCGGGCGTCTTGGTCGGCGCCCTTGGAATTGGACAGGCCAGCCTCAGAGTGGTTCAGACCAAGCTTACCTTGGTCGTAATCGCGCTTCCGCGGACGGCGGCGTCGTCGCGTCCGCGTCACTGTTCCGCCATGCGGAACAGTTTGTTGACGCTGAGCCTTGTCGTGATCTCGAGGTCTTCGGTAAGGCGCCGGTCGCGAACGCCGAACTTGAAGGCCTTGATGACTGCTTCATCAGAGATGCTCGGAATCAGATTCCTCGTGCGGATAAACCGCCGCACGAAATCATGAAGAGGCTTGCTCTTGCCCAGGATGACGCGATCCAGGTCTTTCTCCCTCCCTGGCCGCTCGTAACAGCTCTGGAAGTTGGAGCGGAGGGCGCTCTGGATTTGGCGCCACGACCTGAAGGAACCGGGCTTCTGGTTGAAGAGCCAGGTTCGGGCAGCGCCGTCCAGAATGGTCGGGAGATAGTTGGCCATGACCAGCTCGTCACCTCCGGCCGCCAAAATGGCGGTCGAGTAGATGGACAGGAACTCGTCGGGATTCTTGGTCCCGTCGAAGCGCTCGATCAAAGCGGGCTTGAACCGAGCAGGCCAGCGTACGCGACGAAGGTCGTCAGAGTACGCCACGCAACCGTAGGCCGGGACGGGTGCACGCCGGGAGCGATCGTGGCCAACGAGATCTCCACTGCTGTACGACTCCGAGCTCGGGCTTTCTTGACGACCCGATCTTCGGCGAGATCGGTCATGGTGCCGAGCACGGGAGTCGCCTGGGAGGTATTGCAGGCGGTCCTGTGCGCGACGACGCCTGGGCGGAATGTCGGGAAAGTCCGCGACTTCTTTGTCGATTAGCGTGGAGCTCGTGTGGCTCACTCGCGTCCAACCCTACTCGGGTTAGTAGCCGCGGGGCATGGCGATCGCGGTGGCGTCGGTCTCGCCCGAGGGTGTTGCCGAGACGAAGGCGCTTCTCGCCTCGGCGACAGCCGACGGGTGGGCCTGCGATGACGTGATGAGTTGTCGCTGCTTCTCAGGGAAGGGGTCCCTGAGCGGTGACTTCGGTGCTGCGGAGGAATGACCTCAGTTGCAGCACGATCGAGTTCTTCGGCGAAGGCCCGACCGAAGAGCTCCGATTTTGCCCTATCGGGATCAGCCATGATCCGGGCGATAGCGCGAAGGCGCTCCCCCGAGGGAGGGAGTCTCTCCTGGTCCTCCCGTCGGAGCGCGGTTATGGCCTGATTGATCGCGACGTGGACCATCCGACGAGCATCCTCGGGGGTTTGTGGGTCGCGACCCTCTGCTGCCGCGTCCTCACCAGAAGCATCCGCCATGAAAACGTGCTGCTCGCACGGTGGCGGGGAAGGCGAAAACAGGGATGCGGAGCCGGACTCCGCGCCTGATCCCACGCTTGAAGTGTGTCCGTCGATGGAGAACGCCATGCTCCTAAGACCTTGGAGTTTTTCCTGCGAATGAACAAAGCAATCGGGCCCCACGGTGGGCGCCAGCTGTCGACAATCGGGATCGCCAACCGCAGAAAATGAGGTAGGGGTCAGTGAGAAATGGGACCACAACTGCGCTTTGCTCGAACAGAGGAATGAGATCGAGGAGGTCTATGGTCGGAGCTAGGAGACAACGGACGAGACCGAGGATTATACTGGTTCGAGCCCCTGAGAAGGTAATAGCTCTACTCCAGTCACCTTGCGGTGGTGATTCCTGCTATTTGTGAGTACAAGAGAGGATTACAGCTCAAGCTTGACGATGCTAAGTCTAGACATGAACTCGAGTGTGTGTGCGTTGGGTTGTTACATTACGCTAAGTGTTTACAAAGCTTGATCTTATACACATTCTTCTTGCAACGTTAGGGAGTAATTCTCGGATCGTGGCCTTCATGCACATTGATGACGGTGGTAACTGTTCCGATCCCCCGCGCACCAAGATTACTCCATGATCCCACGTTCAGAATCGCCAAGTGATGACGTGTCCGGATCCAAGGGAACGTTATCGACCTTGGATCATCCCGAGCTCCAGGTCGCGGGGACCCCGAGCTCGGAGTTACCGCGCCCTAGGTCGAGCGGCCTCGAGCTTGATCCGAGTCTTTGATCGAGGCCTTCCGAGCTAGGGGGCCGGTTGACCGTCTGCTGACCAACCAAGGGTTGCCCGGCCCCCGACACAATCTTTTATTACACAATCAACTGTTGAATCTAAATATGTGGCTGCTGCTAGTTATTGTTCTCAAATTCTTCGGATAGTAGCTACACTTAAAGATTATGAGGTTAATTTGGATAGTGTTCCTCTTTTGTGTGATAACACTAGTGTAATATGCATTGCTAAGGACCCTGTGCAACATTCTAGGACAAAACACATTGAGATTAGGTTACACTTTCTTAGAGATTATGTAGAAAAGGGAAATATTATGCTTCATCATGTGGATACTGAACATCAATTAGCAGACATTTTACAAAATCTTTGTCTTCTTCTCATTTTGCTTTTGTTCAGGGAGAACTTGGGGTGGTTCACCCGATGGGTTATTTTTGAGGGGGAGTTTTTTGAAAACTTTGTAATATTTTGTAACATACTTTTTATTTTGTGTGTTTTTTAAATGAAAAAATTGAAAACAATGAAAAAGTAATGAGCATTCTATTTCATACACATATGTCATTTGAAGCCATGTTTATGTTACAAGGTCTTTGCAACTTCATATATATATATATGGTGTAGTTTATGACATGACTATTTAAATAGAATGAAGACTTGAATTAAATCTTGTCATGGTTGAACTTTCTTGGCTATCTTGATCCTGCACAAAAAGTGCTAAATGTAAAAGTTATCAAAATTAAGAGCTAAAAGCTCAAGAATTGATAGTTGATAGATGCAAGATCAAGGAAGTATGTACTATCGTACTTCTTCTTTGTGAGACTACTTATCGTTGCACTTTGATATGAACTTGGAAGAGGTTGTGTATGACCGAAATCATGAAACCATAAGTTTATGAAATGAGACTTGGCATGGTTGAAAAGTAAGGCTGATGGTACATTTAATTCCTTGAAATTTTTACATTCTATTGCAATCAATTAATGAATCAGTTTTTCAAGCATAAATAAAGTGCACAAAAATTCAATGCTTTTAGGTTTTGAGAATGTTGAGAAAGGGAGATCATGCCATGTAGAAAATTGTTAATAGTACTTGATTTCTAGTTATGCTTATTCTACATTGTCTTTGTGTAGATTTTTTATAGCATGACTTGGTGATAAAATTATTACATTTGTAGATGACTTATAATGCTCAGTACATAAAAAATGACAAACTAAAAACAAACAAAAATATTTTGTTCTCTCTTTTATATTCTTGATGAATCCATTGTCAAAGGAGGAGAATTTTTGGACACATTCACACACACACACATTTTCTTCTTTTTAGAGGGAGATTTTTTACTTTGCTTTTTGGTTTTAAAAT
This sequence comes from Guadua angustifolia, assembly GCA_036346375.1. Classification (NCBI taxonomy): domain Eukaryota; kingdom Viridiplantae; phylum Streptophyta; class Magnoliopsida; order Poales; family Poaceae; genus Guadua; species Guadua angustifolia. Next base: position 19,703 of record JAYEVE010000649.1, read on the forward strand.
AAAATTTCTTAAAAATTTTCCTGTGAGGTGAATGTCAATGTTCAGTTCTAAGTGGCGTTGCCAATGTTTTCATCAAGAGGGCGATTGTGAAATCGTGTACTGAAAAATTGGCTTAGTGATAATATTGGTATTGTGAAGTGGTTGTGCTCATGGCATATGCAGTGCTTGTGCATGTGCTGTTTCATACGATTACTTAATATGCTTGTGATAGTATGGTAATGGTTTTGCTTGATGCAATGCGCTCGTGTGAGTGGTTGCATGGACTAATCTTGAGTCAAGTCGTGGACTTGTGCTCGTACACGGTTTTTGTGTTTGTTCATGTGCAGGTGTTGCTCGAGGACGCGCTTGGTCGATGATGGGACTGGAACTAGGTTCATGGAGGAACTGAGGTTCAAGACTAGGTTCAGAGAGGAATCGAGGTCTTAATAGTCAAGGATGTCATACGGGACGTTCGGGTTAGAGAACGGTGCACATGGAGGCTGGTTAGTCATGTGAGTGCGGCATGTGGGCCGTACGCGTGTAGAGTTGTATTGAGCCATGTTGGGCCAAGTGCAGTTGTATACAAATTCTTTTGGATTGCTCATTATAAATAGGGGAGGTGTTTTTGTTTATTGAGAGCGATAGAAATTTTTGGTGCTACAGTAATCCATGACGCTACACCAAAAGCACGATTGCTATTGTAATTATTACGAGTATTGTTCATGCGTTATTTGCTACGGTAATCAGCTCTTATTTTGTTTGTCCGGTTTTGGTTTTTATAGATTGATTCATTGTCTCCCTTGATTCAATGAGTTTAATCTTGATTTGATCCATCCAAAACCTTCTTAGGGTATCAACTTAGTGTTTCTCAAAGTTTCATGGGTTAATCTTTTGAAGATTTTGATTAATCACAAAATTAGGGTTTGATCAATTCAAGTTAGAACCTATCATAGCATGCTTTCAGGGTTCATGACTTTTGATCCATAGATCCGATCGAGTTGATTTTTTTTAGATTTGTATTGGAATCTAGTTTCTACAGTTCAAATTTCAGGTCAATCTGTTAGTTGGATCTCCAGAATATACATTTTAGTGATCATATCTTACTCTATTTTGTCGAATTAGAATCAGGCAATTTGAGTTCAAATTGAGGTGTTTCAAAAATCATCGAAAATTTGATTTTAGTTTCCACACAATCATCCCCCCCTCTGATTGCTAGTTTAGTATATATCGATCCTACAATGTGCCTCAGCCTTATTCACTTTATTCTTCTGGAATCTTCTAGTGGATTTCATGTAAAGTTCCACCAAGTGCTCTGGGTGCGGCATGTACGTGACCAATGGCAAATACATCCACACCTAAAGCATGGTTGTGTGGCTGTGGAGGATCAGTAGCCTTATTGGTTGTTCCTTTCTTCTAGAAGCGACCTGATCCATTTTCTTTCACTTTCCACTAGGATTTACCCCTTCCCTTCTGATTCTTGTTGTTCTTCTATTTATTCCCTTTCTATCTTTAGCCTTTCCTGTAGCCTGGGCTATTACTAGCCTGCTGAGCGTTTGCATGTCCTTTAGACACTACATAACTCCCACTTGGAAGGGTTTGATGATTCTTCATCAGAAGTTCATTGTACTTTTTTGCTTCTAGCAGAATACATATAAACTTAGAGTACTTCTAGTACTTTGTATGATGGTACTATTGCTGCAATATTCTCATATTGGGGTGGAATGTGTACAATATCTTGTCGATTTTTTTAGCCTCTGCAACTCTTTGGTTCAGAATGCTAGTTTGGCAACAATCTTATGCATGGCAGGGTTGTACGTTGCCACTGACTTAAAATCTTGGAAGTATAGGAGGGTCCATTCATATTTGCTTCTTGCAACAAAATGGATCTTTGCTGGTTATACCATTCTTTCAAGGAATTCCATAGAGCCAGTGGATCCTCCTTCATCAAATATTCGACATTCAGGTTCGTATATATAGAGATGATGCCTCAGGAAGTGTAAAACCGCATATTTAGTAGCTTTAGGAAGAGCAAGGGTACTAGCTTCAGGCTAGAAATTGTAGCTCTAAGAGATCGGGCTATCAAGTTGACCTTAGCATCCATTGCCTAGGTGAGGTAGTTGCTACCATTCAGGACGAGCTCAACAAATTCTTTCTTAGCGATGTCAGACATATCCTATATGCAAGCAAAATAAGGATTTTACTTTAGGTAAAATATTATTTTGCATGTTCACTATTAAATCAAAAAAGTTTGGTCTATATCTATTTAGTAGATAATTAACTCAAAATTTTCTAGCATTTTTCATAATTCTTGCTAATTATTAAACAATTTTAAAAATTACCAATTAACAAAAAATAAATTACAAAATATATGAATATGAAATAATGCTAAAAAATTAAATATAGAGACGTGGAACTTCTATCATTCTATTTATAATTTTCCTAGAAATTTTCGTACTTTTTCTAATTATTAAGTAATTTTCGAATTACCATTAATAGAAAAAATAAATTCTAACATGAATTAATCATGGAATAATGATAAAAAAATTAAATCCAAAGACATGAAACTCATACTATGCTATCTGAAATTTTCTAGAATTTTTCTAGTATTTTACCTATTTTTCTGTTAATTACAAATCAATTTTCAAAATTGCTCAATAACAGAAAATAAACTGTTCAGCACATATAAACATGAAATAATTCTAAAAAATAAATACAGCAACATGACTATTAGTAATGGGTCATAGATAGTTTTTCATAATTTTTAGCTATTTGTTTTAAATTTCCAAGCAAATTTTCAAATTACTTAAAATAACAGAAAATAAATTTCTTGTGTTTTTTATTCAAAAAACCAGTTGGCCGAAAGGGTCAGTTTGTCCCGACAGCCCACACATCCTATTGCGCCCGATATTAGCTTGGCGGCTAGGGTTTCCAAAAAGCCCTAGCCGTCGCCTCCTCTTTACCCGTGCAAAAACCCATTGCTGCCTCTCATTTTTCACATGCAAGCCCGCCGCCGGCGCCGGAGCGATGCGTTGCTAGCCGTCGGGCATAGGAGCCAAGGCATTTTCGTCCGTCGCCAGCATGGGAGCCTAGGCATCATCGGTCGCTGGGCGTGGGCCACTGGGATGTGCGAGGCACAATGTAACATCCCAAAATTTGGAGTTTGGAATGTTTAAAAAGAAAAAATGAACCATTTGCATTTTCCTGGAATTAACCGAAGCTTAATTTGAATTTTTTTGTATTTTTGGAGATTTTTCTGAATTTATTTGGTATTTATTTGAATTTATTTGCTTTTGTTGGAATTTCTGGGAATTTCTTTAATTGGAAATCATTTTATTTTCAAAAACCTCTTTCGGATCGAAACCTTCCGCCGACCCATTTCCTATTCATCCCTGGCTCGTTCCTATTTTCCCTCCGCTCGGCCCGCTTGCTTCACCTCGGCCCACCAGCCTGCTCGTGCCATCCGCCCGATCCGTGACACGTGTGCGGTCCGGATTGCGCCGCGTCGCCCGCACCGCCTATCCGAAACCCTAACCCTAATCCTCTCTGGATTCCTCGCGCCGCGCCGCTGTTTTTGGAGTTTGCGCTCGACACGCCTCCCCAGGACTATTTAAGGCACCGCCGACCCCCGTACGAGGTTTGCCTCGTCGCGCTGCGTCTGCCACCCTTTCCCTCCTCGCCGGAGACCTCCTCGTTGCGCCACACGAGCTCACCGGAGTTCTTCCATCGCCCGAGCTCTTCTCCACCGTCGTTCAGCCGATCCGGCCCTCCTCCGCCGCCACCGGTTGCACGAACAGACTCACCTCGAAGCCCTCTTTCGAATCCGCACTGTCTCCCACCCGATCCGGTCGTTCTTCACCACGCCGCATGTCGTCTTCTCCACTGCCGGTAAGCGCGTCGCCGTCCCTCGCCGTCGTTCCGTTTCGCGCAACCTCAGCCGTCCGATCTCCCCTCAGCGCTCCGGATTGCGCCACGTTTTCCCCGTCGGCGCCTCGCTTCTCGGCCGTTCAATTCCGAGCTGCCGTCGGATAATCGCCGCATGGCTAGCCCACATCAGCACCGCCGCCAGCCGCCTGTGTCAGCAGCCACCTTGGCCCTAATAGCCGCGTGGCTGCCACATGGGCGCCACGTCAGCCCAGCCTACCGAGTCAACCTTGCCATCCTCTCGGTGCACTTGGTTCATCGTGGACCGAGTCTCTGACTCGTGGGTCCCACTTGTCAGCCAAAGATTCTTTTCATTTTTTTGATTTTCCGAAAATTCGAAATTCCAACCAATCCCGTGATGACACGTGTCACTCCTTCTGAATTTCTCTAATTTTCTCTCCCGAGAAACTTCCGGAGGCCCGTTCTCCTTCGTCCGAACTCCGATTGGAGTGATTCAACATGGAGCTCATCAGAGTCATCCGCAGAGAGCCAGGACCAATGCTCAGTAGCCTGCTCATTTCACTCCTCCCTTTGCATTCAGGACACCTGCACCAGCGCCTCGCCTAGCTCCTTCAGGCAACCCTAACTTCAGCGCCAACAGCAATCCGCCTCAGAGGACCAGCAATCCAGCTGCAGGAGTTACATGCTTCAATTGTCATGAACGTGGTCATTATGCTAACCGTGCAACCACAAGTCTGGTATGGGACAGACCTAGCTGATTAATTTGCAATGTCTAGTCTTGAGTACTGCCAAGTATTGGTGTGGGTTCCGGGATGGACGGGTAGACTCACATGGCTCAAAAGGGGGCCCCGAGGGGCGAAACCTTAAAGGGCAGTACTGGGTTTAGACATGCATTGTAAAGGCTTTGTAGTGATCTCTCTGCCGACACACCAAAGGAAGTGTGTTCGTAGCGCTTGGCACTAAGGGATGATCATGTCTTGTGGGTAAAGCTGTACAACCTCTGCAGAGTGTAAAACTATTCAAATAGCCGTGTCCGCGGTCATGGACAAGCTCGGAGATTTCACACGGGGTATAGAGTGTTTCATGAAATGTGGAATTGTTGGGATGTGAACGGGGAGTTCACTGTTGCTTTGTTGTTTCAAGCTATACTGTTGAATTGTGTGGTTGATACTTGTTTCGAATGATGTAGGGTGATGCATCGCCATTCTATTCATGTTGTCTACCATTGATTTACCAGTTATTTATTATTGTTTTTATCAATATGCCTTCAATCTATTTATTGTATTTAAATTCAAATTATTGCTTTCTGCAAATGAACCATATGACTATCCTTTGCCAAGCCGTGCATGAATATATTGCATCATTTCCCTATGGCTTGCTGAGTACGTTTTGTACTCACGGCTTTATGCCCTTGTTGTTCAGTTGCTGAGGAAGGACCAGGTAGTGAGTATCAAGAGGAGAAGTACTATGAAGACTACGTCGACTAGGATGGCGTTTCCCCAGACGATTGCCTATGGCATGTCGACTGACCCAAGTTATCTTATTTCCGATGCAACAGTTTTATTTGTTTCTTAAACCATGAGGCATTGGTGTATGAACCTTGACCATAAGGTCACTTGCTTTATTCAATAATAATTTGCTTCTTCTTAGTTATTTCGATGTATGGAATGATATGTCATCTATGTTTCCACTGTGTGCACTAGCGTGATCCTGGACTAGTGCAGTATACACAGAGGGTTTCAGATTTGCATATCCGGGTCCTGACACGCAAACACGGTGGCGCCACCAATGGCACTTCAGGCACAAGACGTCACCACTGAGCGCACGTTTCCGCTACCACAGTGGTTCAATCAGGTGCCGCCGCCAGAGTAGAAGTCAAAGGAATGCAAGGCACTACGGCCTGCTAGGTGCGTAGGGCCGTTGCCAATGGGCTCAATGGAAAAACCATGGAGTTGTAGACGTGTTTTCTGGTGTACGCATGAAATGAGGAGCCTCCACGTCACGCGGAAGCCAAGGAGGCGCCGACGCGACCTCCGCCGGCATGGAAGATGGAGCAGCGCATCACCGCCGCGCAGCTCAGAGCATCTCCTTCTGCTTCATTTGCACCCTCTCTCACCTCCTGAGACTTACCATAGCCGTCGCTTGAGCTCACCATAGTTCCGAGTCGTTTCCTCCATCCTAGTGCCATCTCCGATCCATCTCCGTCGTGTTGGAGGTCACCGTCATGTTGCTCACAGTGTGACGCGTCCGTTGCGTCAACTTGTGTCACCGGAGGAAGCCCCAAACGCCGTCGCCGTAGTCATCTTCCCCAGCTCCGGCAACTCATCCTCGCCGCGCCATCATTGAGACTTGGAGCTTCGTCGATCGTCGGATTCTCATCTAACGACTGAGGTAAGTCCACATAGTCGATCTCGGTATTCTGATTTGGTTAGATGAAGACCGTTGGATTTAGATCCAATGATCCGTGTGATGCCACGTAGAGGTAGTAAACTGCGTGGGATTGAACCAATATGAGCCGTTGGATTTTAATCATGCGGTAGTCACTACACCACAGCACCTTTGTTGCAACAGACGGTCTGTTGGCAAAAGCTATATGCAGTGTCACATAGTCTGTCGGTAATACATTTGCCGGCTGCACATCCTCTCAGAGTTAAAGTCCGATCGGCAAAGACTTTTGCCGACAGACTAGGTATTACCGATGACTAGCCGACTCCACATATAGCTTTATTGCCGACAGACATAATTTTGCCGTCAGACATAGTTATTACCGACAGACATATAATTACCGACAGACATATAATTACCGACAGATTGTGTGTTGGCAATTTACACTTTTACCGACAGATAGTTCGATGGTATGCTTTATCCCGATTGAAAAAAAATAAAATTCAATAATTAGCTTGATCACTATTAGGACAATCATGGTACTTTTATACTTCCATTCACAAAAATATAATAGCCTCAACCATGATGACATTATGCAATATTATAACCAGGACAACAAAATAGAGTAGTCTGAACAGCACATTCAACATTACATTCATTAGCAATATATTTAGGGCCACAATAAAAACATCTAAGACATCAAAATAGAGTAGCCCCATTATCCTCTACATTCACATTTAGAAACTCATTTGCTTCTTCGCCCTCCACTCAGCTTCCACCGAAATCGAGCCCATAACATCTAATTTGATTTACATTAATATTCCAATACAGCTATGCTATCGAGAAAGTGACACCTGCAAGCTGCGAGAAGCAATAAAGGTTTGCTACGTGGTTGGCGGTGAAAATATAATCAAGTAACTCCCAATAAACTTACATGGAGAATAAATATATAGAAAGTAAAAGCATACATAACCTTTAATGTTTTTTGGCTCGGTGTGATGGGATTGCTTCAGTCCCCATAACAGTATGAAATGGATGGACATTAAGAGCCTGCATGACTTCCTTGTTTCTAGCAATGTTTTCATTCCTCTCTACTTCATATGGATTGATCTCTTCATCATAAATTGATCTTTCTTCTGAATTATGACGAAATGAATTAAATAATATTGCTTAGCTAAAAGGTAGAAGTACTATAGCAGTACATGTTAATAAAGCAGTGTAGCCTTACTTTTTCTTGCTACTTTCAAAATTATACTACAGATCAATAACCTAATTCACACAAATTATAACAACTAAGAAGTTAAATCTCGCTTTGAAACAAATGCCAACCTAATGAAATACAAGACCTTCTAAATCATTTGAGAGATCATTATCATTGTTTTCAAGATCTTCACCACCAACGTCCCCATCATTCTCATTAACTCCCTTAACCTAGATCTTAGTTTTGGACCTTCAAACAATCTTTGTACATATGCGTGGAGTTACCTACAAGAATTAGTATATTGTGTTAAGTAAATATCTACTAGTATGGGATGAAGTAATTAAAAGCATACATAACCTTTAATGTTTTCTTAGCCCGATATGGTGAGGCTGCGTCATTGTCCATATTAGCATTGGTATGGGGGGGATTAAGAGATTTCATGGTCTCCTTTGTTCTTGCAACATTTCTATTCCTCTCTATGCCATTAAGATTTCCTTTTGCGTTTACCATTTTTTTTCCTGAAACAAAAAAAAGACATAAATTATTTCAAATTATTGCTTACATAATGCTTGTATTTGAAACAAGTACTGAACTGAAAGTAGTACTAGAAGAATATATGTAAATAAAGCTTACTTTTCATGGTTATTAGCATCAACCATTATTCCATCTATGTCATTTCGAGCACAATCAAAACCTCCAATGGAAACATTCTCTATTTCAATGGAATGGACATCAGGCAACGAAACACGTACTTCATTTTGATGCTCTAAATTTTCATCATCTGCCTCATGCATGTCATAAAAGTCACGTGGTTTTGATTGAACAACAGCAAACCAGTCAACATCAATGGGATCTTTAACATAGTACACTTGTGTTGCTTGGGAAGCTAAAATGAATGGCTCATCGATATCTTCACCAAGATTGAATACATGCTTGAAGTTAACAAATGGTAACTCCAAATTTATCTGTTTTCACCCATTTGTCTTCTATGCGGTTATCAACCTCCTCTTGTGTAAGGTTATCAACCCAATCGCATTTGAATAACACTATATTTCCTTTATATTGATAGTTTATTTCAAGAATTTCTTTTATAATACCATAATACGTCTTGTTTTCAATGATGAAGTCATCATTGTTTTCCTTTCGGACATTATTTCCCTTTCGAACAGTTGATGTTTGGGCAACTAAGGCCACTCCACTACACTGAACTGGCCTACCCAGGTCATAAGACTGTGTATGGAAATTCAAACCATTTATAGTATAGCTATCATACTTATGCGCGACCATGATTGGTTCACTAGCTAAAATTTTTATCTCTTCCGCTATTTCATCGCCAACGTTGGTCACCTACGAATACTAAAGAATGAAGTTAAATGGGATTCCAAGTGATATCACAATTTATCTAAGTAATGTACCTACTTACGTTTAACCTAAACCATTCGTGGAAGGTCTCGTAATGCAAATGGTTAATTTCATCATGATTTCGAAGACCAGTCGAGGAAAGATAGTCCACATGCTTGCTGCATATAATAAATAACTTAGTTGTTTATTATAAATTTATAAAATAACTAATTGTATAATTTAATTATATAGCTTACTTCAAGTATGGTTCTATGTTGTCGTAGTTGAACAATATATAACGATGTGCTTGCACCCATGTTTTGTGGTCTAAGGTCACGGCCGCCTTAGGCTAATCCTCGACCAATATTACGAAAGAAAGGGTGGTGCCAATGACTTCCATCTGCAAACTATCATCATTTCTTACTTTACGAGTGAACCTTGTCTCACCACATAAATAGCGAGAACAAAAAGTAAGGCTTTCATCAAACAAATAGCCCTCTGCGATCGACCCTCTGGATGACTTCTAGTACGAACATAGCCCTTACACCTCATCAAATATCTATAAAAAAGAAACATACCATATTTGTAAAAAAATACATATACTTGATGCTAAAATACATATACTTGATGCTGAAAATAATTAGAAATTACCTCTCAACAGGTACATATTTCTATAATGTACAGACTCGCTATTCTTGCTTGGGCAGGAAGATGGACCATCAAGTGCACCATGATATCAAAAAATGATGGGAGAAATATAGTCTCAAGAATGCTTAAGGTCTCAGCGATTTCTGATTGTAGTTTTTGCATACCACGCACAGAAATAATAGGTGAGTAGATTTGCTTGAAAAAATTGCTCACACGAATTAGCGCGGCACTAACTTTCTCTGGTAATATCTTTCTCACAGCAAGAGGAAGCAGATGTTGTATAAGAATATGGTTATCATGGCTCTTTAACCCAATTAGCTTTTTTTCATTAACATGCACATTGCGGCGTATATCAGATGCATAACCATCAGGAAACTTGACTTCTTTGAGTACTTCACAGAACAACCTCTTCTCGATATGCTCATAGAGTAAGGTGCCGGAGGTAAATAATATTTATCTTCTACTTCAACAGGTGCAAATCTCTTCTAATATCTAGACACACTGAAGGTCTAAACGAGAATTCAAATTATCCTTGGACTTTCCTTCAGTCCCTAAAAGTGTGTTAATTATGTTGTCACACACATTCTTTTCTATGTGCATGGGATCATAATTATCTTTGTAATAGAAGGTCCTTCAAATATGGTAGCTTAAACAAAATTGACCTCCTTTTCCAAATAGTAAGAGGTTCTCCCTTCTTGTGTTTCTTCTTTGATGGTTTCTTCCTAACATATCTTTCCCAAAACAAGTACGAATATTTTCATTTGCACCAAAATCTCCTCGCTTTGAGAGTGCTTTTAGGTGCCGACCTAAGCTCCATCTTACCATCAAATGAATCGACATCATACCTAAATGTATGGTTTGCATGCAAGAACATGCGATGTCCCATATAGCGAGTCTTTTACCATTTTTAGTCGAAGAGAACATGTATCTGAATGGCATTCAAGGCATGCTCTTTCACCAGATGTAGCACACCGCAACATAGCCTAGACACAGGTAATCGGTTATGGTGCATAATATGGCAAAGACGCAAATGGAAGTATTCGCTTCTAGAGGCATCAAAAGTTCTCACACCATTGACAAACAAATCTATCATATCATCAACTAGTGGTGAAGATATACATCCATGTCACTACCAGAGCTTTTTTTCGCCAGAATTATCAACGAGAGCATGAAATTTGGTCGCTTCATACACACCCAAGGTGGAAAGTTATATGGAATCAAAATAACGGGCCAAATCAGAATTGACATTCAAGGACCTAAATGGATTAAAACCATCTGTAGCTAATGCAAGTCTAATATTGCGGCTATCTCAAGCAAATTCGGATGTTTATGGTCAAAATCTTTCCAAAGAGGAGAATCTGCGGGATGCCCGAGTAAACCATCTTTTGTGCGCTCTTCATCATGCCATCTCGTGTCATTTGCGGTTTTAGAGAAATAAACAGCCTTTGAAGACGTCTTTTTATCGAAAAATAGCGAAGAACTTTACAAGGAACCTTGTGTACACGTTTCCCATCTAAACTTTTCTTTTCTGATTTCCATCGTGACTTCCCACATGTTGGACAACAATCAACATTACCATGTTCTTTCCAGAAAAGAATGCAATCATTTTCACATGCATGAATGTTAACATACCCAAGTCCTAGGCATTTAATTGTTTTCTTAGCTTCATTGAAGTTTTTAGGAGCGCCGCCTTATCAGGGAAAGCTTCTTTAAGCAGAACAAGTAGTTGGTCAAAGCTTTTATCAGTCCATCCTCCAAGCAATTTAAGATGAAGAAGCCTAATTAGAAAACGTAGCTTAGAGAAGTTCTTACACCCTGCATATAGTTCAAGATTGTTATCATGTGATAACTTCAAGAGCTTCAATCTTCATTAGCATGCTCAACCATCAACCTCAAAATCCCTCTACCATCGAAATCGCATGCTAAATCTTCAAGTAAATTTGAAATTTCATCATCTTCATCAAAGTTATTGCTAGCCTCATTATCGCTATCATGGTCATTCAAAAAACTTGAGCTTGCTTCTCTATGAAAAGTCCATCTTGTATACCCTTCTTCAAATCCATCACATATCAAGTGCTCGCGCACTTCTCTTCCTTCTCTCCACAAAGAATTAACACATTTTCTACAAGGACATAATATTTTGTTTCTTTTCGCTGAATTACTAAACGCATAATCGATAAATTTCATGACCCCGTCTATGTAGACTTTCGTATGCCTATATGTACAATATATGCAACATGTTAGTTCAAACACCTATAGTTGCAAACACGAAAATAGAGGACCAAAATATGATTTACCTAGGCTCACCCATCCACCTTTTATCCATGTTGCGCCTTTACTATCAATATTCAAGAAGATATCTATGTCCAATATAAAGGTTAAAAAGATCACATTGATATTTTTAAAGACCAATATTAAAAAAAGCTACAAAAAAATTGTCCCAATAACAGGAATAAGCTTTCTCACCATGAAAAGTTCGAGAGTAGCTAATGACAGAACCACCATAAAGACAAGCTATCAGCTAGCGGCCATAGGGAAGTCTTAGATTTCAAGCGATACATCCTGTTGAAAGCGAAACATCCTAGGTGGAAATGAAATTGATTTGAATCTCAATTCCTAATGGACTTAATTTGGTCAAACATGTGCCTACTATTTTCATTGTTCAACTGTCTGTTTAGATAAATAAGAAAAGGCTAGATAGAGATGGAGGACAGAAGCATTGGTAGTTGGTGCTTTTGTGGTCCGTGCTATAGTGTTCTTTTAGCAGTTATGTGTTATGTAACTCCACCATGACTTGTGTTATGTAACTCCATCATAAGTGTGTCATATTTCTTTTTTTGCAACTTTCTTTCTTATATATTTTAGGGTATGAAGCGGCATATTGGAGATGATATATGCTCATCCTTGCAACATGTTGTAGAACTGAAATCACCTTACATTCCAGCCATTATGAGATTTTATTAATCAAACCATACATTCAGGAAATAAATCCAAAACCTTACATTCCAGTCAGTATGGGACTTTATTAAACAAATCATACATTCAGCAAATAAATTTGAAACCATAAAGTCTAGTTAGTATGAAATTTTGTTGAACAAAATAGGAAAGAATTTTGAAACTTTACATTCTAGCGAGGTGAGATTTTATTAAACAAGCCATACATTCAGCAAATAAATTCAAAACCTTACATTCGAGTCAGTATGAGATTTTATTAAATAAACCATCAATTCAGAAATAAATACAAAACCTTACATTCTAGTCGGTATGAAATTTTATTAAACAAATCATACATTCAGCAAATAAATTCAAAACCATACATTCTAGTTTGTATGAGATTTTGTTTATCAAACCATACATTCAGGAAAAGAATTTGAAACCTTACATTCTAGTCAATATAAGATTTTATTAAACAAACCATCTATTCAACAAATAAATTTAGGAAATACATTTAGGTTAGGATCCTCCATAATGTAGGCAGATCTATGTTGATTGACATACTCATAAATTGGACTCCATGTGAAAGTCATGGATCTGACACTTTTTGTTTGAGATTTCCTATTTTCAATTTCAGCATTGCCCTTGGTGTTTGATCTAGACATTCAGAAGGGAGCCGACATGCAAAAATGGGTCCATGCTAGGAATATAATCTATCAAACATTTTGAGGACGTTAAAGAGGCTCCAAGCTCACCAGATGCAATGGAATTGATTAGCTTGTCTGCATACCACTAAATGCAAATTCATGAGCAGTCTTTTTTGCTCGTTGTGTATTCTCACATCTTTATCAAAAGAAATTATTCACTCTGCCAAATGAAATATAATTTCTCATGTATGGATGCCAAAGAGTCATTATAAACAATTTGCAGGAGGATGGCAATGGAGCTGCTTAAGTTTTACCACACGGTTATTATAAGATACCATGCTACTTCTTATTATTACCATTTAGCTCAACAAAATTAGTTTATGTTTCAATCTGTTGGGTCACCAGGACGAACGCTATAGGGGAGTGGAGGACGGTTCAAGAGCAGGAGGCCACCAAATATTACCTGAGGATGCGGCCAGCGGAAGTTGGGGTCGGGGGTCGCAGCCTCGTCTTGGGGACGACGGTCGCCAACCAGATCTTGGAGGAAGACGGGCCGCCACAGACCTAGGGCGTGTCCACCGGCTTCGCCGCCCGGCAGGCCACCTAGGGTGCGCCGCGCGTGGATGCTGGGGAGAATCAAAGTCCAAGCTACCATGTAAAAACACAATAGTAATAACGTGCCCATAAATGATTGGTCATCAATGTAACAGCACAAAATAAAATCAGAAGTTGAGCATTTCTAATCCCTTCCTTCCTAGAGTGTGATCAACTTGCTAACTAGGGACCCACGCCTAGAAAACAGATTCCCTTACACAATCATTTTGCATGCAGTCACTTGTTAGAATTGCCGACAACTGAAAGATACATCGCATGGTGTTCCAATTTATAGAAATTACCATATGGCATCTAGCTTAACCTCCCATGTATGCATAACTAATAGCCACTTTAGAGCTGATAATCACACAACCAATGTAATACTCATGAGGCAAAGTAAACATAAAGGTTCGATTGCATATCTCAAACAAAAGGTAACAATATTCCCATGCAACAACCAGACAATGGAAAGACATGTTACGAGAAAGAAAACCATCGATTTATATCACCTACAAACTTTACCATGAACTACACGGAGTTCTTCACCTTTTCTACGTACACAGAAATTCTAGATCAATCTCTAGTATGACTCAAACAACAGCCAAAGATAACAACAACTATTCTAGATCAATCTCTCCATTCCCAACCAATATCATCTCATACTCATGAATATCATAGCATAGGATCTGAGCACAACAATTAAACAAGCAAATCCCCAAAAGATTTATACCTCAAATCTTGCTCATGGGTTCATGGAGGAAGGAGGGAAGGAGCCGCCGTCGGCGGCAACACCAGCCATGCTTGGTGGGTGTGACGGCCAGAGGGCGGCGCAGCAGCCGGCGCGACCGAGGCACGGCGTGGGGCAGGCTTGGCACGCCAGAGGCGCTGGGCAGCCGGGGCACGTGGGGACTCATGGGCGCCGAGGTCTGCCGGAGGTTGCAGGCGGCCGGAGGCGCGGGCGGCCGGAGGCGAGGAGGGAGGGCATGCCAGAGGCGCTGGGGACCTGGGGTTTCGGCTGTGCCTTATCTGCTGGGCTTGTTAGAGCGTGGGATTGGGAAGACAGGGGAAAATACAGTGAAAAGTAAATTTTACCGACATTGCCCCTTTGCGGTTGTTTCGCACCGCGTGAAAAAAAATTCCCTCCTGCGGTTGTTTCGCTCCGCGCGCGTGCTATCAAAAAAATTTCATTGGCGCCAGACGTCGTGCGGCTGGCCGACTCACCGAGCTATGCCGACAGATCATTAGACGTCAAAAGATATTTTTACCGACAATCAACATGTCACGAATTCTAATCAGATTTACCGACCGATGGTCAGTCCCAGAACATATAATTGCCGACATTTAATCTGACGTCATGTTTTACCGACAGACCGCGCGATGGTAATTATGAATAATTGTCAACTGACATCTGACGGGAATTGTGTGCTGTGGTGTAGTGAGTGATGCGTCCACGCGTTGAGTGTTGGGATTAGCCGCGTAGCGGATTGGGTCACATAAATTAGATTCAATCTAAGCCGTTGAATTTTGAATTAACGGTAGAGATTGCGTCACGCGTCGAGTCATTTGGATTCCGCCACATGTCACATTAAAACCGAAGTGTCGAATTAAATCCAGCCGTTGAATTTAAATCGAACGAGCGAGATCGAATTAGGAATTCGGTTAACCGTGTTGCGCCGTGTGTCGCAACATGATTGGTCCAACTGTCATGCTGACGTCGATGCTTGCATCGGCGATTACCTGAACCGCATACGCGTCGATCCATCAGTGGACTAAGCGTCGCCGTGGACCGGGTCCATGCGCCGTGACGTGTGGCAGCCTCTAGTTGCGACGCGTGTCGCGTCCTAATTGGGCCACGTGTCATGATGACGTCATAAATAATTTTTAATTTAAAAATATTTTGGCCCAAATTCATTTCGGTGCTAACGTCATCATTAGGTCATGCTGATATCATAAATCCCAATTTTTCGTATAAATATAATTAAAATAAATCGGATGTTCTGATTTTTTTAGGATTTTCTGTTTATTTAAAACTTCGGAAGGCTATAACTTTTGCGTTTTAACTCCGATTGAGGTGATTTCAATTTCTAAAAATTTGTAAAATCAAGATCTATTTATTGGTGAATTTTTTTGTAATTTTTAGAGTTGATCTTGCTATCTGTTATTTATATTTATTATATATCCATTTGTTACAAGTAGACGTTGAATTGCCGGAAAGCATCGAGGGGGAATTCTTAGCACAGGATCCAGCTCCAGATCAAGATCAGCAGTTGTTTGAAGGCAAGTTATCTGTTGATCATTTTGCTCCTAAGTTTTAAAATGTATTTTGATTCAAAATTATGCATGCTAAATTAATTTAAAATAGATTTAATTAATTTAGGTGAATTAGTTAATCAACCTATTTGTTATTACCACCTTGTCACCAATATTTGTATGCCATGATTCATTTGGTACCCTAAGTTGATAATATTAGTTGGATATAATGATATGCCAACACGGGAGGCTAGACCGTGAATAGTTGCTTAGCATTGCATATACTGTAAATAATCCTTTGAAAAACAAAAGCAATATTGGCTAAAGGAATAATGAATGTATTTTAGTAAATTTTGGAATATTGTTGGTAATGACGTTGAAGTGTGGAGACCAGTGTGGTTCCACATGGAGGTTGAGTTACTGCCATGTGTTGCACCGAAAAATAATTGGAGTGAGAAATGATTTGGACTGGGGCAAGTGGACCGAGGTGTTGTGCCAGGAGGGGCCTGCATGGCAAATAAGGTGGCTATGTGCCAAACCTTTGGGAGAAGGAAGTCTTGCCTTGGTCAGTTAAGGACTTTACCTTGCAAGTCTTTGAACTGAGTTAATCGTACAACCACATGTCTGGTGTCGAGGTTTGTTACCAACAATAATTAAAAGGGGGCTAAGCGCTGGATCGGAAACTCGATGGTAGCACAAGACATGGGAAATTATACAGGTTCGGGCTCTCGCGGTGGAGATAACACCCTAGTCCTGTGCTCTGGAATTATGAGTAGCTAACTTATCTGCTGATGATGTTGTGTGTTGATGGCTCCCCGCCCCTCCCTTTATATAGTAGAGAAGGGCGGTTACAATAGGGAATCCCACTCGGATACGAGATGGAATCTGCACCCTCATATCTATCCAATTCTATATCAGTTCGGATTACAATCATCCTTTGCCTAATATGACTTGGTTTCCTTAGCTGGGATTTGTTCTGATTCTTCATATCTCGCTCGGCCCAGTATGCTTCCAGTCCTCCGCAGTCGGCCTAGCCTAGTTGGGCCTCGCAGGTCCGCCCTGTGGGCCCTCGGGGTATATATCTCCCACAGTAGCCCCCGAGTGCTTCGCGATCGAGTGCCTTCCTGCAGTCAAGTCTTCCCGAGTGCTTATAGCCGAGTGCTTGTTGCTTGGCGAGGAGGTCACGAAGAACTCGACGAAATTCTTTGTATGATTATTCCAAGCTATCTCCGACCCAGTTTATCAGGCCGACTCGTTATTTGATATGATTCTTGTGCACATCTATACTCAGCCGAGTGGTATTGACACATATAAGTGCATAACCCCTGGCTTCTTTACAAAGCGCATTTCATCCTGCCCCTTTAGTATCCGTCATCACCCCTTTTTTTTCTTTTAAGGTTATACGAGCCTCGTACCCTGGGGGCGTCTATTTTTTGTCAAGTCATCTTTATGGTATCTGACTTCGTTCTTTGAACGTTATCAGCCTGCGACCTAGCATGAGGCATACCATAAGAGGATGTTTTTCCTTGGGTGGTACCCACGATCCCATGTATCACGGGTTTTTGGCTTTTGGCCCATCCTGGGGCGTACCTTTTCCCAATTTATTTTGTTGGGCCATTTAGCGATTGTGCACAACATGTGTGCTCGCCGGCCCACCCTAAAGTGCTCCCTAGGGCGGCTTCAGGGCATGAGAAGGGTGAAGCGATTCCCGCTCGAGGCAAAAGTTGGCACCACTCCCTTATCAATATAGGGTAGAACGAAGTGTCTTTGCACTGTTCTTTTTCGCCCCTTTGGTCCTCCAATCTCTTTCCCTCGCGACCTCTGCCGTTAGGGTTTATTCCTAAACTCACGTGATCGCGAGGCTGCCTCGTTCGAAGATGTCGTCCCCTTCTCCCGCAACTGTTCCCCCGTCCGCCTCGACCAAGGATTGGGCTACCTCGGTAACGATGGAGGGGCGGTTGGAGGACTTGGTAGGCATTGGTGTTTTTCCGCCATTGGTGATGCTCGCCACCCGCCCTGCCGCAGGTGAATTCTGCCCCACCCCCCGTGCTGAGGAGGTGGTTGTCTTTGAATCCTTTTTTATGCGTGGTTTGGGTCTTCCTGCATCCCCCTTTTTCCGCGGCATTCTTGAATTTTACGGATTGAGGCCGACTCATCTCAACCCCAATTCTATTCTCCAAATCGCCGCCTTCGTCAATCTCTGCGAATCCTTCCTTGGCATCCGTCCCCACTTCAATCTTTTTCGCCACCTTTTCCTTCTTAAGCCTTTTCCTAATAAAAACTCCCCCAAAGTGGTCGGAGGTGCCGGATTTCAGCTGAGAGATGGCATGAAAAAACCTTACTTTAATATTCCTTTTAAGACCTCGAATAAAGGTTGGCACCAAGGGTGGTTCTACTGTGCCAATCTTGAGCCTCCATTGCCTGCTTTTTCTGGGAGGCCACCCAAGCCCTCCCCCGACTGGATATCGCTCCCCAAGGACGACGGGATGGACCAAGTGATTGATCTTATGGGGCTAATTGCCGAGCTAAAGGAAAATGGGCTTACTGGTATGGCCATTATTGCCAACTTTTGTATCCACCGGATTCAGCCCCTCAAGGACCGAGTTCATCCAGGGTTTGAATACAAAGACTCCAATGATTCCACACGGGAGGTTTCTGATGAAATTACTTCGGCGGTGTTTTTATGCCGTGTCTCTGACTTCTTTGCCCCAAACGAGAAGATTTCCGTTCCCAGGAACCCAAGACCTTTCACGAAGCTGAACCCAGCGCCTCTGGTAAGGGATCTTCATTGCCTTCTGATACTGATTCTTCTAACTTTTATCTGAACCTTGACGTGGATGTGCTTTCATATTCGCAGGGACGTGAAGCCTTCTTTTCCGATGCGCCGTTACCTGAGTTTCCCGTTCATAAGAGTGATAAGCGAAACTTCCTCACCAGCGCTCCTTCTGCCGCCCCAAGCGCGAAGCGAAGCAAGACGAGCGCGCCCGGTGATGATCCATCCAGGAAGGGAAAGGCTCCGATTATTCGCAAGGCCAAGCGGAAGCAGTCGGATAAGGGTGCACCCCCGACTGGAGGTCCGAAGATTCGGGACCCCGCGACCGCACGACCTCCTCCCCCGACTTCCTCTTCATCTTCCTCTTCGAGTCAATTAGTGGAACCCGAGGTGTTTAAGCCCTCGGCCCCACCTCCAGTGAAAAGTGTGCCTTCGCCCTCACGCCCGACCGGAGTTCCCTTGTCTACCGCGCAAGGCGCACCTGCAGAGGCTCCTACTGATAGTCCTTCCACTCGGAGGGTTTAAAGTGCAAGATAACAAGGTCCAACAGGTTGGATTTCCTTGCTAGCCTTTCTTTGCCCCCGGATCATGTCCTAATCATTTCTCCTTGCAGGGATCCTGTTGATGAAGTTCTTCATGAAATGTCGCCCCAGGAGTCTCCAGCGGCTGTTGGCGAGGGTTGTGCTGACACGGCAGAGGCCGAGGCGCCGATCGATCTTGTGCCTCCCGCCCCAGCCTTCTCGAACCGCCCCGAGGCCACAGCGTGGGTCTGTCGCCGGATCCGAGTGATTCCTTGTCGCCTTTACTTCTTGAGCCGACCGCCCGCGCCGAGTCCCCTGTTGATGCTACTGCTCCTTCACCACCAGAAGATCCTTCCACCTCTCCTCTTGATCACTGCGTGTGTTGAAATTCCTCGCCTTCTTGCGAAATCTCGGTGCGGGCTGCGTTCTTGATGTGAAGGTGACATAGTTCTGTTGGATGGCGAGATCGAGGGTCAGGACTGGGCGTCGTTCTTCGATGCTGCTCACGAATGTTGTCGCCTTGGCAAGGTGAGCTGTCTGCGTCGTACTTTCTTTGAAAGTCCTCTTTCTCCCTCGAAGCCTAACATTGCTTTTGCCGTCTTCAGCGCCTGTCATCTTTTGCCAAGGACCGGAACTTTCTTCTTCAAAAATTATTTCCAAGGATGAAGATGAGGAAAGATTACGCTAAGGAGGTTGAGCAAATTCGCACTGAGTTTGAGGCAGAGCTCACACGCACCCGCGTGGAGAATCGAGAGGAACTGGAAAGGCTTCGAAGTCGCATCCAGTCCCTCGAGGCGGAGAAATTGAATCTGACCAGTCTTTCTAACGGTAATCCTTCTGTCCGAGTGCCCCGGGCCCTGATTTTATCTTTTGTCTTCTGATGCCCCGGCCTTCGTCTTTTTGCCAGATTTCCGGGAGAAGCTCGAAGCCTCTCTTTCCCTGAATGAAAAACTGAAGAAGGCTGAAGCGGACGCCAAGGAACAGGTAGCCAAGCTGACAAGAGAATTGGAAGGTACACTCTTGGTCTCGTCTTCTGTCCTATTGTCCTTCTTTTTGCAGTTTCGTAATTACCCAACTGGTATCCCGCAGTGCATCGGGTCAACTCACAAGCTCAATATCGGGCTCTTGATAATAAAATCAAAAGTACTGAAGCGAGGGTCGACCGTCTTCAATTGGGCTCTGAAAGGATGCTGCGACTCTTGGGTCCTGACGAAGCCGGCACCAGTGGTGTCCCCTATGATGCTGATATCACAATCCAGAAGCTGGAAGAGGCCCCCAAGAAGCTGACTGCGCACTTGGAGGACATCACAATTACGAGCGCCTGCCAGGCGTTGGCGATCACCAAGTCTCTATATCCGCGGGTGGAGCTCAAAGCTGTCAAGGAGGGATTTGCCCGTACTGTTGATGACGACCGAGCGCTTGCCCTTATGGATGAGGTCAAGGATACTGCTTCTGTTTTGGTTAAAAATCTGGACCTGGGTCTCGTGTAGTCTTCTGCTTGTACTGAACTTATCTTGTGTTTCTTTTGGGCCTGGATTTGTTTTGCGGGAATGCTTAATTGCTGTTTTAATGTACTTCGCTAATTCCTGGCCCTTTCAAAGAGCTAATCTGGCGTTCTGGCCTGTTTCTGAAGTCTTCGATCATCATGACGTCTGATACTCTTCGAAAAATGTGTGACATTCAGCGCACCCGGAAGGTGAACCGTTCCCGCCTCCATGCCAAGCGTCGCCTAGAGTTGAAGCGAGTCTCTCTCCAGAGTAAGGCATCGCCCTTATAAGGGTGTACTTTAGCCTCGACCTTGGTGATTTGCAGCGCACTATCATTTTTCGCCCGCTCGTTCCTCTTCATTTCTTTAGGAATTCCGCTTTGTTTCTTGAAAACACTCGACCGTTAGCCTTCTTCTTCTTCATGGATTCTTCTTCTTCTTCCGAGGATCTCTCGCCTCTGTCTCTCCCTCCAGAGTCCCCGGGTCCGCCGGTCGCGCCGTGGATCGAGAACCTGTTCGACAGTTTTGGCGATGACGACCCCGTGGAGCCTGAGGATGAACACGCCGAGCTCTGGGCCGCGTTTGACCTCGCCATGGCGGAAGCCGCGGAGCAGGAGGCCGTCGCCCGGGACACCGCCGCCGTCGACGCCCTGATCGGGGTCGTTCCTAGGCTCATCAGAGCTAGGGATGCCCTCATTGCCGCCGTCGGCCGCGCGCGCCGGGAGTAGTTTTTTTTATCTCCATAAGGAAAGTAGCACTTTTGCTGTTTTAGATAGTGCTTTTGTTGTATATATCTTCTATGGTCTTTGAATGATGCTGGACCTTTGGTAAGACTGTTTTGGCTGCGACTTGTTATTTCTCTTGTCTCTTGCCTGGATCTTTTCGACTTTTCCCGAGTGTTTTTTCATCCTTCCTTATGTTTAATGTCGGGACCCGAATATGCAAATCCGAAACCCTCTGTGTATACTGCACTAGTCCAGGATCACGCTAGTGCACACAGTGGAAACATAGATGACATATCATTCCATACATCGAAATAACTAAGAAGAAACAAATTATTATTGAATAAAGCAAACGACCTTATGGTCAAGGTTCATACACCAATGCCTCTTGGCTTAAGAAACAAATAAAGCATTGCGGTGAAATAAGATAACTTGGGCCATTCGACATGCCACAGCAATAAATCGCTGGGAACGCCATCCTAGTCGTGAGGTCTTCATAGTGTTCTGCTCTTCAAAGTCTTCACCACAGATGTCTTCATCGCTTTATGGAATAAGCACCCGCAATAAAAAGCGGGGTGAGTATGCAACATACTCGCAAGTCTCGGAAACTTAATGCAAGTAACTAAATGCATGGCTTAAACAAAGGAAGGCATAATATGGTTCATTTGCGTAAAGCCATAACTTGAATTGAAATCTGATAAATAGAGTGAAAGCAGATTAATAAAACAATAATAAATAAGCTGGTAAATCAATGGTAGACAACATGAGCAGAATGACGAAGCATCACCTACATCATTCAAAACAAGTATCAACCACACAATTCAACAGTATAGCTTGAGACAACAAAACAACAGTGAACTCCCCGTTCACATCCCAACCATTCCACATTTCAAGAAAATACTCTATACCCTGTGTGAAATCCCGGGCTTGTCCATGACCATGACACGGCTATTGAATAGTTTACACTCTGCAGAGGTTGTACAGCTTTACCCACAAGACATGATATTCTCCTTGCGCCTGGCCAGTAGCACACTACCTTTGGTGTGTCGGCAGAGAAATCATGACAAAGCCTTTACAATGCCTGTCTAAACTCGGTACCGCCCTCTAAGGTTTCGCCCCTCGGGGCCCCCTCTTGAGCCATGTGAGTCTACCCGTCCCACACCAACAACTGGCAATACTCAAGTCTGGACATTGCAAATTAATCAGCTAGGTCCGTCCCATACCGGACTTGTGGTTGCACGGTTAGGCCCAGTTCAATGGCGCACAAGATTAAGTCCTTAAATTGTCTCAGGCAAAACAGCCACATCCCAATGTGCTAAACAGCACCCCCTTTACTGCACGATCAATTGCAGGGAAACATTTTGTTCAACCCAAAACCAATGGCATCCCCGCCATGGTACAACAAGTTTTACAACAAATGGTCAATGACCACAATTCCATATCTCATTAAGTCAAGATTAACATTAGTTCACGGTGATATGAATCCCATCGGACAACTAAGCATGGCTAAGCATAGCTACGATAACCCAATGCCGATACTATGATTACGTCCAACTAATAATGTCCCAACCTATGGTTAACAATGGATACATGGCATTCCAATAATCAAGGGGCATACTCAAAGCGGGTAAATAGCTACTCCAGTAAACTAGCATTGTTACACATATAGCATGCAATTGTATAAAACAAAGTACTTTTGCAAACATGGGTTCAATATGATCAAAGGTCTACGACTTGCCTTCACCCTCTTCCGCTGCTGCTACCTCCACTGGATGCTCCGCTTGCTCAACCGCTACGCCGTCTATACGTGAAACACGCAAAACGAGGCAAAAATAAATAAAACAGAAATAAATAAAATCCAAAAATCATAAAAATGACACCAACAGATAGATCTTGATTTTATATAAATTTAGAAATTTGAATCGTTGAATCGGAGTTCGAGCGGAGGAGAACGGACCTTAGAAGTTTAAATAGAGAAAATCGGGAATTAAACAAAAGGTGACACGTGTCGGATAGCGATTGGTTGAATATTCTGAAATTCGGGTTTAAATCGGAATAATAGCTGTGGCTGACGGTGGGGTCCTTGTGTCATTGGATCGGTCTATGGTGAACCGGGTGCATGGTTTATGGGTGACAAGGCATACACATATGACTATGGCTCACGTGGCAGCGTCGTGGCGACACATGGCACACACGCGGCGGTGAGGTGGCATTACTGAGGAACATGTGGCGCACGTGGCTCTGCGGCGGACATGTGATGACACGCATACTATAGCGGTGAGTTGGCCATCACGTGGCGTGACATGGCCGCGCGTGGCGGACTGAGCAACTACGTGGCGGTTTGGAGACGGCGTGGCGCACACATGGCGCCCTTGGCGACAACACGTGGGTTAGGGTTTGATATCTCACCGGTACCGCGGCGCGACCCCACCGATGGATGAGGATCCGGCAGCGTCGTTGAAGATGATGGCGGAACGGCGTGGCGCAGATCTAGCGCGCTTGGACGATCCGACGGTCGAGGATGACGGAGGAAGAGCGGCAGCGAAGTGGCGGCGCAGATCCACCGTATTTGGAGAAGACGAGACGCATCCGTGAATGAACAGCGGAGGGAGCGAGAAGAGTTAGGGTTTCCGGAAGAGCATGAAGAGGTGAACTCTTTGGTACCAAAAGGCGGCGGAGACTCACCGTGGCGAAGAATCTGGCGGAGAAACTTGCGCGCGGAAGAAGAACCGACGAGATCACACAGCCCGACCACAGCGTCTCCGTGATGAGAGAAGGAAAGAGGTAGCGGAGAGGAGAGTCTGACGCGAACAGAGTGGCCTTAAATAGGCTAGGGTTGAGGGAAATAGCACGAGAAACGAGGTTGGTCGGGCGGCTCATTATTCAAGTGGCGGTTAGGGTTTGATTAGGTTTAGGGTTTGGTAGTATATGATACTAGCCGTCGGATTGGAATCGGCAACGGATCGATTACGGTTTCTTTGTGTTAATTTGAGAGAGCACGAACCTGATGATGGGCCGTCGGATGAACAGTGAAGTTGGCCCACCCAGAGGAAAAGAATTTAAATAAAATTTCCGAATAAAATAAATATCAAAATTCCGAATAAACTCCAAATAATTCAAATAAATACCAAATAAATTCGGAAAAAATCCCTAAAAATTCAGAAAAATTCCTTGAAGCACAAGGAACCCAATAAAAACTGGAAACCTTTAATTTGACGCATTGATTAATCAAATTAAATCTTATAATTATTAGAAAATTCAATTTAAGCTTCGGTTAATTCCAAGAAATTGCAAATGATTCATTTTTTATTTTAAACATTCCAAAACTCAAATTTTGGGATGTTACATTTAAGCACCTCGTGCGATTAGTATAGCCCCCGAGCATCGCGAGTTGGCGCTTTGGCCTTTTCCCTCGAACATGCCTTTAGGTAACTAGACTTTTTTCGTCCGAGGTTTCACAATCGAGGGTATAGAGCACTCGGATTTTAGTCGTGACCGTAGGGAAAAAACGGATAAGAGCTGATACGCAAGCGGGGTTGCACATGTGCAACACTATTAGGTGTAGCCCCCGACTTACTGCTTAATTGAGAAGCAATTGAGTAGCAAGTCAATTTAATAAAGATTCTGATATATGACATCTCTTTAAACAAATAATCCTCCAGTCGAGTTGCGCATGCACAACACTATTAGGTGTAGCCCCCGACTTACTGCTTAATTGAGTAACAATTTAGTAGCAAGTCTAGGGAAAGATTCGACACCCATAGAACATTTTAAGAGTAAAAACGACGTAGCTGCTCTATGTTCCATGAGTTATTGATGATGGCGTCGTCTTCTCACCTAAGCCTGT
Source organism: Guadua angustifolia (assembly GCA_036346375.1). Taxonomy (NCBI): domain Eukaryota; kingdom Viridiplantae; phylum Streptophyta; class Magnoliopsida; order Poales; family Poaceae; genus Guadua; species Guadua angustifolia. The sequence goes on from JAYEVE010000649.1 coordinate 44,913, forward strand.
AAGCCCCTGGGCGCGTTACTTCGTCGACAATGTAGGGTCCCTCCCAATTCGGGGATAACTTGTGCTCGTGCTTCTAACTCTTTATTAGGACCAAATCGCCCTTAGTGAATGCCCGGTTTCGGACGTTTCGGTCATGATAGCGGCGCAGGGCCTGGAGGTATTTGGCCGACTGGACCGCGGCGACTTCCCTTGCTTCCTCCAAGCGATCAATGTCTTCCATTCTGCTTTCTTCCGACTCGGCCTCCCTGAAATTCCGAACCCGAGGGGATCCGAAGGACAACTCGGTGGGTAGAACTGCCTCTGAGCCGTAGACCAGGAAAAAAGGTGACTGTCCGGTTGCCCTGCTGGGGGTGGTTCTCAGCCCCCAGAGTACCGAAGGCAATTCTTTTACCCATCGGGTGGCGTACGGTTTGAGTCGGTCAAAGATGCGTGCTTTTAAGCCTCAGAGCACCATGCCGCTTGCCCTTTCTACCGCCATTGCTCTTTGGATGAGCCACGAGGCGGAGACTTTGATGCCAAGCTCGTCACACCAGTCTTGGAATTCTTCTCCTCGGAATTGGGTCCCATTGTCCGTGATAATCCTATTTGGTACGCCGAATCTTACGACGATCTCCTGAAAAAACTCTTTGGCCTTGGCCGCTGTGATTGTAGCTACTGGTTTTGCTTCTATCCACTTGGTGAATTTATCAACGGCAACAAAGAGATGAGTGAAGCCACCCTGAGCTTTCTTCAATGGGCCGACCATGTCGAGCCCCCAGACTGCGAACGGCCAAGTGATCGGAATTGTCTGCAGCTTCTGGGCGGGCACGTGTATTTGGCGGGCAAAAAATTGGCATCCTTCACAAGTTCGGACGATGTCCTCTGCGATCACCACAATGATCGCCGAAGAAGCCTTGTCGATATGCCTTGCCTACGAGTGTTTGATGCGCGTGATGCCCACAGATTCGAGTGGATTTCTCCGAGTAGGTTTCTTCCTTCTTGCTCGATATGCATCGCCTTAGAACTCCGGAGGCACTTTTTGAACAATTCTTCGCCTACTATCCGTAACTCTTCTTTGCGCCATGAGATGCGTTACGCCTCTGTCCGGTCTTACGGAAGTTCGTCTTTCAACAAGTAATTGAGAAAAGGGACTGTCCAATCTGCGTTGATGACCAGGACCTCCTCTTCGATGGGTGTTTCTTCCGACTTGTCTTGTTCCTGCTTTGGGCTTATTGAAGGCTTATGGATTTCTTCGACAAACACACCGGTAGCCTTGTTTCGAGTGGATCCTAGCCTTGCCAATTCGTCTGCTACCTCGTTGTCACGTCGGAGCACGTGAATGAGCTCCAGCCCGTCGAACTTGCCTTCCAGCTTCCGCACCTCCTGGCAATAGGCTGCCATGTTGTCTTCGACGCACGACCACTCCTTCTGAACTTGATTGATTACCAGCATGGAGTCGCCCCGAATAGTTAGTCGTCGGACACTGAGGGATATCGCAATGCGAAGCTCGTGGATGAGTGCCTCGAATTCGGCGGCATTGTTCGATGCCGGGAAGTGTATCTGGAGAACGTATTTCAGGCACTCACCCGTTGGAGAGATGAGGACCACGCCGGCTCCCGCGCCGTTGAGCATGAGAGAGCCGTCGAAATACATCGTCGATACTCGGCTCTTGATGAGTCGTCGGAGTTTGCAATTACGTCCATTCGGCGGTGAAATCGCCAAGATTTGAGATTTTATCGCCGTTCATGACCAAAGAGATTTCAAAGGCCCCGAGCTCAATCGCCCATTTTGCGATTCTCGGTGGCCTCCGATTGTGGAGTATGTCCCCAAGCGGAAAGTGGTGACCACCGCAACTGAATGTTCTTGGAAGTAATGCTTGAGTTTGTGAGAGGCGAGCAACACAGCATACAATAGTTTTTGTACCTGTGGGTAACGCACCTTGGATTCTCCCAACACCTTGCTGATGAAGTAGACTGGCCGCTGGATTTTTTGGAGGTGCCCCTCTTCCTTTCGCTCTGCAACAATTGTAGCGCTGACTACATGAGTCGTCGCGGCAATGTAGAGCAAAAGAGGCTCTTCGGGCATTGGAGGGACTAATATAGGTGGGGATGTTAAGAATGTCTTCAGTTCTTCAAAAGCCTGCTGTGCTTCGGAGGTCCATTGAAAGTTGTCCTACTTCTTTAGAAGTTTGAAAAAGGGCATTCCTCGAGATCCTAGCCGAGAGATGAATCTGCCGAGTGCCACCATGCATCCGGTGAGCTTCGAACGCCTCTTCCGATGGTTGGAGGTTTCATTTTCAGAATTACATTGACCTTTTACGGGTTTGCCTCGATGCCACGCCAGGACACGATAAATCCGAGTAGGCATCTGACGGGACTCGAAAATGCATTTTTCGGATTGACTTTATTTTGTAAGCCCTTAGGCTTTCGAAGGTTTCTGCCAAGTCAGATATGAGGTCTTCCTTTGCACGGGTCTTGACAACGACGTCGTCGACATATGCCTCCACGTTGCGCCCGATCTGGGAGTGAAAACATCGCTGTATCGTGCGTTGATAAGTTGCGCCAGCGTTTTTCAAACCGAATGGCATCGTGGCGAAAGCGAGAATCGTAAGCGGAGTGATGAACGAGGTCTTGATGCAATCTTCCTCTTTTAGCCTGATCTGGTGATATCCTGAGTATGCATCTAGAAAACTCAGGAGTTCACAGCCCGCCGTCGAATCCACCACTTGGTCTATACGAGGCAGCCCGAAAGGATCTTTCGGGCAAGCCTTGTTGAGATCGGTATAATCAACGCACATGCGCCAGATTTTATTCTTTTTGCGAACAAGCACTGGGTTCGCCAGCCAGTCGGGATGGTGCACTTCTTTTATGAAACCTGCTGCTAGCAACTTTGTGATCTCTTCCCTAATGGCTTCTTTTCTGTCCTGAGCAAATCTTCGGAGCCGTTGCTTGATGGGCTTGGCCTTCTCGTCAACGTTCAAAGAGTGCTCGATCACCTCTCTGGGAACACCGGGCATATCGGATGGTTTCCACGCCAAGATGTCGGTTGGTTCAAGAAAGGTGACGAAGCGTCTTCCTATTTGGGGCGAGGCTCGCCCCGTCGTAACTATCTGGGCAGAGTTAGATGGGTCAAGGATTACCTTTTTGACCCCTTCATCAGGTTTTAGGCTCGTCCTGGTCTGTTTCTTGGCCGGCACCTCTCCTTCATCTTCTTGGTGTTCAGCTGCCTGCCGGATCTTCTCTCTGTCATCTGCCGCTTCTTGAGCTTCGGCCATCTCGCAGCTCTCTTTGTCGCAGACGAACGACTGCTTGACATCTCCACGTATGGAAATGATACCCTTTGGCCCTGGCATCTTCATGACGAGATAAGTATAGTGTGGTACGGCCATGAATCTGTAGGATCGGATGACGACAATCAGAGGGGGGGTGAATGATTGCGCGGAAGCTAAAATCAAATTTTTGATAATTTTTGAAACACCCCAATTCGAACTCAAATTGCCTGATTCGGATTCGACAAAAACAGAGAAATACACGTCAACTAAAATAGTAATTTCTGATGATCTCACCGTTAGATTGATGTGAAATTTTAACTGTAGAAAATAGACTCAACTTGCAAGCTAATCCAACAAAAATCAGCTCGATCGGATCTACGAATTTAAAGTTATTTTCTTCGCAATTTTGTTGAATCAGACGCTAGACCAAATAAAAACAGACTGATACACATTCACTAAAACTAAAATTACCGAAGATCTAACCGTTGAATTGATGTGAAATTTTAACTGTATAAACTAGATTCAAATCAGAAACTAACGCAATAAGAATCACCTCAATCGGATATTCGGATCTAGAGTTATGACCTTCGCAAGTTGACTATATCAAAAGAGACGAAAATTGATCTAACCTTAATTACGAGATTAATCAACTTCCCTTGATGACGCCAATCTGCTCGTCGCCAGGAACTCCGGGAGTTGAATCTTGTCGCAGGACCTATCCAGCCACAGCAGCTCTCGCTTTCTAGTTGCAAAGAACTCACGAGGAGAATGCCGTTCAGGGACCAGACGCCAGGAGCAAGGCGCGTATTTTTTTCTTCACGCCGCCGGCTGCAGGTACTCATCCGCCGAGACGCTCGGATCAAGTTGCCACGCTAGAAGAGGTCGCTTGAAAAACGGCAACACAGCCGCCGCAAAAAAAACCTCTGTTTATTGATCAGGTTTTGAAGTCCTTTTATACACCTCAAAACCTAACACATGTATGCATATTCACCTGGCCCAATACACATGGCCCAATATATGCATACAACCCAAAATTCACACATGCACGCCAGACGCCCGCCGCCGACTCACGTGACTAACCAGCCTTCGTGTGCACCGTTCTCTAGCCCGAACGTCCCGCATGACATCCTCGACCACCAGGACCTCGATTCCTCCCTGAACCTAGTCCCGAACCTTAGTTCCTCCATGAACCTAGTTCCGGTCCTGTCATCGACCACGTTCGCCCTCGAGCAACACCTGCACACAAATAAACAAACAACGCATCCGAGCACAAGTCTACGACTTGACTCAAAGTCAATCCATGCAACCACTCACATGAGTGCATTGCATCAACCAAAATCATTAATCAATCATAATTATGCTCAAAAGTCCGGTGCTACTGCCCCTAGGCCGGTAGCACTAGGAAAAGCAACCAACAATCAAATTGCTTCAATTTGAAGATCCAATTCAAATCAAACTCAATTTCAAATCAATCCAATCTCAAATCTTGTCAATTACTCATCACACACAAGGATAGACCTCCACATGGTCTTTCAATCTCCCCCTTGATGAGTATATTGACAAACACATGAAAAGGCATAAGTATTGAGTTTGAATAAAGAGAAGAAAGCAATTTGAATGCAAAGCCAAACTTGATCAAAGAAATAGAAATGAAGAACATGACCAAATTGGCAACTTATGATCTATGAACGATAGCAAAGATTAACAAAGATCATAAGAAAGAAGAATCAAGTGCAAAATGATGCCTTTTCTACGATTTCTCCCCCTTTTGGCAATATAGGCATCAAGGTGATATTTTCTTTTCTCCCCTTTTTTTGTTGTTTTTATGCAAGTAATGCAGCCTAAGGGAGCTTTGAAGATTATCCATGTGATCAACAAGACAAGTTATGACACCAAGCTAAGTTATGGCAAAAAATAGACTAAGCTAAGGCATGTCCAAGTGCAAATAATTATTTTGCTAGCAAGATTTAATTAAAACCCATGTCATTTTTAGCATGATTGAACATGAGCAACACTTGTCATTAGTTTCAAAACTAGAAGCAAAGCAATTCAAAGGATCAAATGGAAAACCTAGAGTTCAACCTACTCAACACTTTGGGGAATCTAGAAGTGCACACAAGGTCCTTCGAGCCTTTTTTTTTATTGTATGCAAATTTTTCTTTGAATCTTTGAAAGACATAGCGGGGTGCAAATGTTTGACATTATTTGCATTCTTTACCCACATATGTTTTTTTAAAGCAGTTGACTCAAGCCATAATCGATCATCTCAAGAGGGACTCTTAAGAGAATGATCTTGATCATACACAACACATTCCAAGTTCATCTCAAGTGCAATGAGAAGCCGTCTTGTGAATGTGAGGTGTTGAGTCTAATGCGCACAAAAAGAGTCAATTTTGCTTCACTGTCATTTTAGCATTTTCATGTTAAGCTAGTGAAGGACTCAAGTATGGATCAAACAAGATTCACCCAAGTTACTATAGGGACTCTAAAGAATTCCAGAATTTCACAAATCATAGCAAATACACCTAGAGAAGAAACTTAGCAAGTAAACGCAACATGTTTTATCAAGTTTTTCTTTTAACGCTCATTTTTCAATTTTTGTAAGCTTAGCAAGATAAATGAACTTGGACATATCTAAGCAAGTAATTTTCTTCATAATATAGCATGGTGTATAAAATGAAACATGGATCATGTGCATAATAGACAAAGCTCATAAAATGAAAAATCAAGTCTATATGCAATGCATGAGACAGATTTTTAAACTCCCCCTCAACATGTGATTTTATTTTAAGCACAAATCTAGTTCAAATTGAGTTATTAGCAAGATTAAGCTCAAGAAAGATCGAAAAGAACTCAATTAAAGCCAAAAACACAGAATGGAGGAAAGAAGTCAAGAAACTGCGAACTGGGTGGCTATAGAGTATAGAAAAGATGGTAGAGAACACTATGGCTCAGACTCGCTCTCATCTTCCCCAATGACTAATATAGGAAACCTGCCTCTAAATCCCAAACTAAGGAGTGCACATGCACCACTGTCTACCAGGGGCCCAACACTGCTAGACTTATAAGGCTGTGAGGGAACTCAACCTAGAGAGAAGAGAGAACGACTAATTAAGCATGATAGCAACCTAAAGCACAAGATGAGAGGTCCATGCAAAGCATGCCAGAAGTCTAAGTGATGTGAACTCATAACTCTAAGGAATAAAACCCATAAGCACCCAGAGCAATACAAAAGGCAAAATTGAAATAAAATATAATACATAATATACAGATCAGCTCCCCCTCACAGAAGGCCGTAAGGGCACACAACTCCAAGCTCACTCCTCAAGGCAACAAACCTAGAGCTATCCAAAGGCTTGGTAAAGATATCGCCAACCGGTGGTCACTCTCCACAAACCAAGCACTATGTCTCCTTTCTCCACATGGTCTCTAAGGAAGTGATATCTAATATCAATGTGCTTGGTCCGGAGTCTTTGACCTGGGTTCTTGGCAATGCAAATAGCGAAGTGTTATCGCAGAAAAGTGGAATACTCTCTATCTCTAACCCAAAGTCCGCAAGGTCGATCTCATCCAGAGCACTGCTACAAAGAATCGGTGCAAACAACATACTCGGACCTCAAGATGGATCAGGCAACTCCGGACCGCTTCTTAGATGACCAAGAAACAAGAGAAGTGCCAATGAATTGGCAAGTGCGAAGTGCTTTTCCTATCTATCCTCTGACCAAAGAAAGTCAAGATCGGAAAAGGCTCTAAGGGATAGACAAGAGGAAGAAGAGTACCAAATACCATAATCAATGGTAGCTCAAGGTACCAAGATGCGCTTTACCACCTTTGGCGATGAGAGACGCGAGGAGAAGCTCGAAGCGAGCACACATACACACAAAGAAAGTGTATGTCGCCATGAGGCAAGAAGATACAAGAGAGAGCCAATCATGCTCAAACTCCTTTTGATCGCGAGGCTCACCATCCTCATCGGGCTCAAGGACGCGATGCAGGCCATAGGAGTCATCAAAGGCTTTCCATCGGACATATCAAACCGCCTCGGGAGGTCCCGAGTATACTTACCTTGGTGCAGAAAGTACCTCCCGAGTCTCGCTTGATTTGGAAGCCGAGAAAGTAGCTCAACTCACCCATCATACTCATCTCAAATTCGTGCTCATCACCTCGTAAAAATTAGACACAAGAGACCGAGATGAGCCACCAAAGATAATATCGTCCACATAAACCGGACGAGAAGAAAATGAGAATCACGGTGTCGATGAATAGAGTTTTGTCTACTATACCCATTTTGAAACCATGGTGAGAAGATAGGACTTAAGCCTCTCATACCAAGCTCTAGGGGCTGCTAAGTCCATACAAGGCTTTGGAAAGCTTGTAGACATGGTTCGGGTATTTGGGGTTCTCAAATCACGGAGGTTGCTTGACATACACCTCTTCCTCAATGAAGCCATTGAGAAATGCACTCTTGACATCCATTTGATAGAGCTTGAAGCCACAGGATGCAGAGAATGCAAGCGAGGATTCTAATTGCCTCTAGTCTAGCTCTGAGGGCAAAGGTCTCCTCAAAGTCAAGACCCTCAACTTTGAGTGAAGCCCTGTGCAACTAGCCTAGCCTTGTTAAGTAACGACAACCCCATCCTCATTCTCGCTTGTTTTTGAACACCCACTTGGTTCCAATGACATTATGACCAGATGGGGCTCTACAAGCGACCAAACTTTGTTCCTCTCAAAGTTTTCCAGTTCCTCATGCATAGCATTAATCCATGATTCATCGGATAATGCATGAGTAACATCCTTTGGCTCAAAAGAGGCAACAAAGGCAAGAGTGAAGGCAGAAGAAGATAAGCTGATTTTGAGCGCCAGAACACGCTCAAATAGATCACCAATGATCTGCTCGGTGGATGAGAACGCTGAATGTGTCGTGGAGGACTGTAGAAGAGTGGCCTCTACCTCTTGAGGAGAAGAGGTAGGAACAGAGCCACTCATTGAAGAAGAGTCGAAGGCAAGAGTTGGTCTCCTTGAGGTGCGTAAATGGAAGCAGGAGGCACCTCGGTGTAGAGGAGGCTGGATCGGGTGGAACACCATCATCTCCATCATCCTCATCCTCTACAAAGATGGTCTCGGAGGGATAAGAAGAGCTCGAAATATCAGGTCTAGCTCTGGCTAGCCTCATCAAAGGTCACGCCACGTGTCTCTATGATCCTATTCGCATCACAACTCTGCACCCTATAGCTACGAGAAGAAATCGAGTAACCCGTAAAAATACCATCGGAAGAACGAGACTCAAACTTATCTAGGTTACCGGACTTCAAGATGAAACACTTGCAACCAAAAAGCGAAAATGAGAAACAGGGCTTTCGCCCATACCTCAACTCATAAGAAGTGCGATGCAAATGTGCTCTCAAGAAAACGCGATTGGAAACATGACAAGCAAGAGCTATAGCCTCAAATTTCAAAATTTCCTAGAGTACTATGCTCATCTAGCATCGTCCCGCCATCTCAACCAGGGTCCTATTCTTCCTTTCCACTACGCCATTTTGCTGAGGGACGTATGGAGAGGAGAACTGATGCTCTAACCCAGACTCCACACAAAAACTCTCAAAGTAGGAATTCTTGAACTCGGTGCCATTATCACTGCGTATAGCTCGTAATGCACCTGGGAGCTCAATAGACAACCTACTAACCAATCCCCTAAAGTGAGAAAAAGTCTCATCCTTCGAGGTCATGAAAAATACCCAAGAATACCTCAAAAATCATCAACAATGACAAGGACATACCACTTCCCTCCGCCGTTGCAAGACTCTATTTGGACCAACAGTGTCCATGTGTAAAAGCTGTCCTGGTGCATCAGTCATCACTACGATGACTGGAGGATGAGAAGCAGTAACCATCTTGCCATGTCGGCAGGGAGAGCAAACTAAGTCTTTGACCATCTTGAGTTTGGGTAAACCACGAGTAAGGTCGCGGCTGCTAACTCTGGTCAAATGATCAAAACCAATGTGACCAAGTCTCCTATGCCAGAAGGAGAGATCACGGGACTCAGAAGCAATCAAACACCGAAGAGAGTCTCCAAAAGAAACAGAAAAATTAGCACGAAAGACCCTCCCAAATCTAGAAATCCTGCAAACTAACTCTCCTGATGAATCGAGGATTCTACAAGCATTGCTCTTAAAGCTTACCTCGAAAGAGTCATCAATAAGCTGAGAAACGGAAAGCAAATTATATTGCAGCTTACTCACTAAGGCAACGTCCTTAAGAATAAAATTTTCATTAATGCAGATGGTACCTTTAGCAATGACTCTACCTGAAGAAGCATCCCCAAAAGTGATCAACTCATCACCGGGGGCTCGGACTAGGGAAGAGAACCAACGAGAGTCTCCGGTCATATGGCGAGAACAACCGGAGTCAACAATCCAAACATCTCCTTCCCCATCCGATTTAACCCGATCAAGTCAAAAGAGAGAGAGAAGACTCAGTACTGGGATAAAGTGAGGACCTGGGAACCCAATACTGAATCACACGACGTCTTAAAGAACCAGCCACAGAGGAAGAAGACTGGATTCTAGTGTCTCTCGACTCGACTCTCACAAGATCGGAAGAAGCAACTCTAGTAGAAGATGTAGGAGTCGACTTTGGTTTGGCCACCGTGGTGCAAAGGCCGACCATCCCAACGAGGTGCCCAAATCTCCTACTCGAAAACACCTCACGCCACGATATCTACCTCGATGGGAAAAATGAGGAATATCAAGAGGACGGCGGAAAGATCGACCACAAGCAACTCGGGACTAAAACTCGATGAACAAAGATGAAAACCGAGTCTCGGACGCCGCTCAAAAACAAAGCGACTCTCTAACTCGTCTAGTAGCGATTAATGCGCTTTAGAGCACTTTCAGTCTGGGATGACCTGCATACCCCTAAGAGCAGCAACACGCTCACGCCGGTGATCTTGGCGCGTCTAAAAGCAGAAATCTACTAGGTGACCATCCTTCTTCTGAAGGTGCAAGAATACTTCGCCTTGCTAGAAGCGTATGACAGAGAAGCACCCTTCGCTAGAAGTCCCATGGACAACCCCAAAGAGACCTAAACACAAGTGGTACTCACCCCGAGCTACCACTATCTCTCCACTCTTGGAGGCACGCATAACCAAGGCGGATGCGCCGTGTGTGCTCAAGTAATCAAATCCTAGACCTTGATTGAATCTGCTAATTTTGGTGGTCTAGAATGAGATTGAGTTTCTTCTTGCCTCCAACAAATTTCTCAAGAGTGCTCATAAGATACCGACACTCTCGGAAAAGTGAGGCGATGAAGAGCAAGGGAAGGAGTAGAAGAAGAGCCGAAGAAGAGGATCGAGCAGTAGCGTGCATATTTTTCCCTATACACGGCTGCCTCAATTTTGAGACTCACAGGAAGCACAAGAAGCATCTATAATTCTACCAACCTGGGCCTCTAACTTCTTCCTAAGCTCTGCGTGGACCTTATCCACGTCATCCTCAACCCCAATACACAGCAAGCAACCATTATTTGACTTAACTAGTAAGTCCTTAGCAAGTTGATCACACTTGGCATTCAAAGCTTCATTATCAAGTTTTAGTTGCTTCTGACCCTCACATGAGCCGACCGGGTCCTTAGAAGCATGCAATTCAAGTTCATCATTTCTAGCGTAAAGCTTCCTAAGGTGACAACTCATGGCATCAATTTCACAAGTAGCTTAGGGCAATTTTCACAAGATGCGGTTGTGTGAGTATGAAGAAAACTAGCATCAATAGGAATAGGATCAATAGAACATGTGCTAGCATCCTTCGACCTAAGAGCCTCAAGATCGAAACCACACTATCATGCAGGTTCTTAGGTTCTCCAACTCCACAAGCAAAGCATCACAGAGAGTACAACTATCGAGTCTCGGGAGGAACATGATTTAAGTGAAGCTAACTCCCGAGATAAGGTATCTACTTCCTTCTCTAACTCCAGTAACCCTAGCTCTAGCTCTAGCATGAAATTTTCCTAATTTGCAAAAAGCTTCATTGAGCTGGTCATAGGAAGGTACCTCGTCCGAAGTCATTTGTAGAGCTCTGAGTCGCCGATGTCGTTGGTGTTTGCCATGAAGCACATCTTGGAGAAGTCGTCGCCGCCTTTCTTCTCTTGCGGATCATCCTCGCTTCGTTGCTCCATGTCTCCGTGTCGAGAGGCTGATGTCGTCGAGGGCGGCGAGGACGCGGTGGAAGAACTTGTTCTTCGAGAAGTTGCTGATACTTCTTCTCGTCTTGGCGGCTCCGAACCGGAGGCTTCTTGTTGCGGTTCTTGTCGGTGTAGTCGTTCTTGCGGAACCGCTAGAGTCATTCTTGCCCTTCTCGATTTAGGACAATTAAGCTCGAATGTGGTTGGGGCCGCCACATTGAAGCGGTGATCCCACCACCTCTCTTCCTCTCTCTCACCCTCTTGTAGGCGTGAGAAAACTTATGAGCTAAAAGAGCAAGCTCGGTGGCCGAAAATTGTCCGATTGGTCATCGCTAGCTCGCAAAGTGCGAGAGGGAAAAACCAACGAAGAATCAAGAGAAGATCAATGGGATCGGTGACCAAAGGCCATCGATCGTGATTTCGTCTTGCGAGAGACGACGTCGATCTCATGAGTCTTGAGTCGGGAATAAAGCCGTCAAGAGTCAAGGTCGACAAGTCGGTAGTATCCTTGATGGTGGTCACTTTCATTTCCCAAACACGAAGATCGAGTCACGGTCAAGAAGTGACGAGCATTATCCGAGTCGGGGTATGTGCAACCAAGCGCCCGGAGATCGCTCAAAATTTTAGTAAATCAACCAAAACACTCGTCAAGACTCTCACCGGCGTGTTGTTCAAACTTGTTGTACTCACGCTTGTATTGATCTGCCTCACGGTCTTGATTTGGGTAGTGCCCTCATGGTATGCATCGAGGTCACCCAAATCTCGTGAGCGGATCGCAGTGAGAGATCCGATCATACTCACTTCTTGGTGAGTCCTTTGTATGAGAATGTTCCTCGCCTTAGCATTTGCCTCAACGTCGGCCATATTGCGGCCGTGGCGTTCTCATCGCGCAGAACCTCATATGGGAGCTTCACCTTCGCCATATCAGAAGCCACAGGCGATGATGTATGACTCCATCCGAATTTCCAAAAGGAAAATCAACACCACAAAAATTGGAGGCTTGGTGGAATACTTATGCTGTCGCCATGGCTCTCGAGACCGGTCAAGATCTATGGAAGAGCAAAACCGGCTCTGATACCACTTGTAGGATCGGATGGCGACAATCAGAGGGGGGGTGAATGATTGCGCGGAAGCTAAAATCAAATTTTTGATAATTTTTGAAACACCCCAATTCGAACTCAAATTGCCTGATTCGGATTCGACAAAAACAGAGAAATACATGTCTACTAAAATAGTAATTTCTGATGATCTCACCGTTAGATTGATGTGAAATTTTAACTGTAGAAAATAGACTCAACTTGCAAGCTAATCCAATAAAAATCAGCTCGATCGGATCTACGAATTTAAAGTTATTTTCTTCGCAATTTTGCTGAATCAGACGCTAGACCAAATAAAAACAGACTGATACACATTCACTAAAACTAAAATTACCGAAGATCTAACCATTGAATTGATGTGAAATTTTAACTGTATAAACTATATTCAAATCTGAAACTAACGCAAAAAGAATTACCTCAATCGGATATTCGGATCTAGAGTTATGACCTTCGCAAGTTGACTATATCAAAAGAGACGAAAATTGATCTAACCTTAATTACGAGATTAATCAACTTCCCTTGATGACGCCAATCTGCTCGTCGCCAGGAACTCCGGGAGTTGAATCTTGTCGCAGGACCTATCCAGCCACAGCAGCTCTCGCTTTCCAGTTGCAAAGAACTCACGAGGAGAATCTTTGTTCAGTGACCGACGCCAGAGCAAGGCGCAGATTTTTTCTTCACGCCCGCCGCTGCAGGTACTCATCCGCCGAGACGCTCGGATCAAGTTGCCACGCTAGAAGAGGTAAGCTTTAAAAACGGCAAACACGTAGCCGCAAAAAAACCTCATTTATTGATCGGTTTTGAAGTCCTTTTATACACCTCAAAACCCTAACACATGTATGCATATCCACGGCCCAATACACATGGCCCAATATATGCATACAACCCAAAATTCACACATGCACGCAGACGCCCGCCCGCCGACTCACATGACTAACCAGACCTTCGTGTGCACCGTTCTCTAGCCCGAACGTCCGCATGACATCCTCGACCACGGGACCTCGATTCCTCCACGAACCTAGTCCCAACCTCGGTTCCTCCATGAATCTAGTTCCGGTCCTGTCATCGACCACGTTCACCCTCGAGCAACACCTGCACACAAATAAACAAACAACGCATCCGAGCACAAGTCTACGACTTGACTCAAAGTCAATCCATGCAACCACTCACATGAGTGCATTGCATCAACCAAAATCATTAATCAATCATAATTATGCTCAAAAGTCCGGTGCTACTGCCCCTAGGCCGGTAGCACTAGGAAAAGCAACCAACAATCAAATTGCTTCAATTTGAAGATCCAATTCAAATCAAACTCAATTTCAAATCAATCCAATCTCAAATCTTGTCAATTACTCATCACACACAAGGATAGACCTCCACATGGTCTTTCAGAATCTGGCCAGGCCAGACCTTCCTAAGATGGCGTGATACGCCGTCTGAAAGTCGGCCACTTCAAAGTTGAGGTACTCGGTCCGAAAATTCTCCTTGGTTCCAAACGTGGCTGGCAAAGTGATTTGCCCGAGTGGTACCGAAGAAGTTCCGGGAATTACTCCGTAGATGGGTGACGAGCCCCGCTTTAACTCGGAATGGGGAATCTTCATGTCGTCGAAAGTTTTGGAGAAGAGAACATTGAGCCCGCTGCCCCCGTCAACCAGCACCCTTTTGAGTTTAACATTGCGCACCATCGGGTCCGGCACCGGTGAAATCTTCGGGATAAGGGATGTGATCCGGATGATCCGAACAGTCAAAGGTAATAGGAGCCTCGGACCATCGGAGATACCGGGAGTCAGCGGCATGACGGCGTTAGCGTCCTGGCCGTGAGCTTTTGTTTCCGCTTTGACTCGTAAGCCATCGAGCCTCCGTAGATGTAGTTGAGCTCTCGTTCCGTCTTTTGATATTCATCATCTTCAGGGGAATCTTGCTTTCTCTTATCTTCTTCTTTTGCTTCGCCTCTGGCTGGTCGCTTTCTGGATTCCTTGGCAAATCTTCTCAAAGTGAAGCAATCTTTTGCAGCATGTTTGCCTTTTGGATGAAAAGGACAAATAGCCTCCATCACTGTATCGTAGTCGTCGGTACGTGGCGCGCGATGCCGACCTTGTTCGGTTGCCGCCACTATTTCTTCAGGCTTCCGTTTCCTGTCCCGTTGCCTTGATGACTCGGCGTAATCCCTTTTGTCTTTTTGTCGCGGGCGATCGTCCTGCCGCTCGGCTAGAGCATCCGAGGCCGTCGCGTAACGGTCCGCCAGCTCGAACATTTTTCTTACGGTGGATGGTGGCTTTTGAGACATCTTCTTGATCAAGTCGGGGTCGTTGACACCCTTCTGGAATGCTGCGATGACTGCTGCTTCTGAGATGTCCCTGATTGTGTTCTTCTTCTGCATGAATCACCGGATGAATTCCCGGAGCATCTCATTTTTTTCTGGCGGAGTGATACAGTCCCATGCTCCGTGTCGCTTAGACGCGTCTCGAAGTTGGTGATGAAGTGCTCACAAAGGTCTTCCCAGGAATCTATGGAATTTGCCGGAAGTCCTGTGAGCCATGCTTGAGCCGAAAAGGTAAGCATGACTGGAAGGTAATTAGCCATCACATTGTGATCGCCCCCAGCAGCCATGATCACAAGAGAGTAAACTTGGAGCCAAGCTTCAGGATCTCTTTCTCTGTCAAACTTGGTGATGCTCTTTGGGTTGAATCCTTCGGGCCAGACCACTCGGCGAAGGCGAGGGGTGAAAGCCCGGATGCCTTCAATAGGGCCATCGTTGCGTCTTCGTGGAGAGCGTCGATGGGGCGATTTGGCTTGTCGGACTTCGTTTTCCCCTCCGCAATAGCGGGGATTATTACGGTGATCGCCCCGATCGTCGTGGCTAATGCCAAAACGTCAGAGTTATCTGCGCCACGGCGCTCTTCATCTTCGACCACGCCGCCTAGCATTTAAATCCATGCGAGGTCGCCGATCTTTGGCCGTAGCGTCTTCTCCCGCCAAGTTTCTCAGGACGATTGTGGAGTCGATTGTTGCTAGCGACTGCGAGTTGACGATCGAGTACGACACTGCTCCTCGATGATGTTGCCTTCGCCGCCGCCGCCACCATAGCCTGAACCTGGGCCACGATCGGAGCGGCAGGGCTATCAGGACCAAGTAGTGGCCCTAGAGTATCAAGAAGCGTTTTGGAGGCCACAATGTTCTGCTGAGGCGTATGGAAAACCGATTGGTTCCCCACTTTTGTCTGCAGGATTTCTTCATTGACGTTGCGGGCTCTGCTCTGGAGGAGCTTCGCATGGCCTTCTTGATAATGACGGTCTTCTTCCACCGCGTTTGCTGCATCTTTCTGTTGCTGGGATTCCGTTCGCAAGTCCTCGATTATGAAAATACTACGAAAGCTTTGAGAATCTTCTGCCCCACCTTCCGAATCAGAGGAGCAAGAAGATGAGTAGTGCTGACCTTTAAGTCCGAGTGGTTTTTTGACATTGGTGACCACTCGGGATTCTCCATCAGCTGGTTCCAGCTCTGGATGAGGTTTGGCCCATTGGCTTACCGTCCCGTGACAGATGGCCGTGACCGTTCCCGATCCGAGTGGTTGCCCGGCTAAGGGAACCTCAGAATTGCTTCCAGATTGGAAGTGATCCGAATCCGAAAGGGAAAAATGGCCAAGATCGTCGGCGATGAAATCCAGACTTCCGAAGCGAAAAGCCTGGGCCGTCGCGAAGGTGGCCATGCTCTTGGTGAAGATCGCCATCGAGCTTGCCAAGATTGATCCTAGCGCAGCCCCTACCTGGCGCGCCAACTGTCGAGGTTTGTTACCGACAATAATTAAAAGGGGGCTAAGCGCTGGATCGGAAACTCGATGGTAGCACAAGACACGGGAAATTATACAGGTTCGGGATCTCGCGGTGGAGATAACACCCTAGTCCTGTGCTCTGGAATTATGAGTAGCTAACTTATCTGCTGATGATGTTGTGTGTTGATGGCTCCCCGCCCCTACCTTTATATAGTAGAGAAGGGTGGTTACAATAGGGAATCCCACTCGGATACGAGATGGAATCTGCACCCTCATATCTATCCAATTCTATATCAGTTCGGATTATAATCATCCTTTGCCTAATATGACTTGGTTTCCTTAGCTGGGATTTGTTCTGATTCTTCATATCTCGCTCGCCCAGATATGCTGGGCCCTCCGCATGATCGGCCTAGCCTAGTTGGGCCTCGCAGGTCCGCCCTGTGGGCCCTCGGGGTATATATCTCCCACATCTGGTATGGAACAGACCTAGTTTAGTAAGGTTCTAATATCTTTCCTTTGATACCTCAGGGCGGCGGTTACACAAGGGTGTAACTGTGTGGGGGAGTGTACCTATGCTATGGCTTGGTACCCATCCAACGATGTTCGCCTGTTCTATACTTCGACTCTGTGTGAGGGAAGTGTTAGGGAAGGCAATACTGGAGAGGTTCATAGGTTTAGATGGAAGTTTCTGAAAAACTTTGTTACGATCAATCACCTGTGTGGTGAGCGACTGTATCTTGTGGGTAAAGTGTACAACCTCTGCAGAGTGTGTCAAAACTATTCGAATAGCCGTGTCCACGGGATTGGACAGAGCTCGGGGATTACAGTCAAGGGGTAGATCTTCGAAAATAAAATGGGGATGAGTGTATGTGTGCCAGGGATAATTGTGAAGTTTGATTCAGGGCTGTCTGTCAAAAATATGTGGAAAAACAATTTGAGAAACTTATTATATTTATATGATTTTGCTGCTTTCTATCTAAATAAATAATAAGTTAAAATGTTGATTCAATGCAAAATAACCAATCGAACCATTCCTTTGTAAGAAGCCATGCATATAGTAATAGAACTGTATTCTGTGCATGACTTGTTGAGTACGGTGTGTACTCACCCTTGCAAACAACAATATACCAGAGGAGGAGTCTACATCTGCTTGGGAGGAGGAGTTTGCTGAGGAGCCAGATAACTAGGACGCGATCCTCGTCAGTTGCCTGTGGCAAAGTATTTAGTTCATGAAGCATTTATTTTCTGCTGTTATTTTCCTAATACTTTGACTAATGTAAGCCCTGCGTGGCAAACTATTGTAAGGTGACCATAAGGTCGTGCAACTCGTTTATATACATGTTTGAAGTACTTTATTATTATTCCGCTGTGTATGATTGTGGTTCTTTAACCCTGTTTAGCCTGTGTGCACTAGCGTGATCCTGGACTAATGCAGAATACACAGATGGTCCGGATTTACAGATTCGGGTCCCGACACATGCTCTGTCAAACCCCTCAATCAACTGTAACACCCCAATTTTTGCTTCTCTTGCATTTAAATGGTATTTTGAATTTTTGGGAATTTCTGGAATTTATTTGGATTTATTTGGAATTATTTGAAATTATTTTGAATTAAACAATTTATCAAATTAATTAAATAATGGAAAAGTTAAAATAAAGTTTTGCTGAAAATATTTTATTTGAGTCACAAATGTCTTAAAATATTTTTAAGAATTTTTCCAGAATTTTTCTAGTATTTTTAAAGCCCCAAATGAATTATTTTATTTTTGGGAATTATTTTTA
>JAYEVE010001779.1:0-10168 GCA_036346375.1 Guadua angustifolia
CAAATACTGCGGTTTTTGTAAATACTGTTACATTCAATCAGGGCCTAAATTTTCTGATGGTTCAGGAGGCAACGATTAACCCCAGCAACAGATATGTTCTCAGGGATCAGTGGTTGTCGTTGAAAGATTTCTTACATGCCGATCAGGCCAAGGGATGCAATTCCATCATTCTGATTCTGATTTTGAGAGGTATCTGGCTTGAGCGCAATGCCAGAATTCCCAGGAATTCAAGTAAACATGCGTTCCAGGTTGCTAGCTAGCGGAATCAAGGAAGAAATTCGTGGCGGAAGGCTTCTGGAGCTAGTGGTATTCAGAGATTGGGGTTGTAAATTGTATTTGGTTGTTTAACTTCTGTATAGTGGTGCTTCTTGGTTTGTAGGATCGGCTGTCAGGGCAGCAATCGTTCCCTCCTGCTTGTATCATGCCCGTTGTTTTTCTTCACGCTTAACGATGACACACCGATCTCCTACGGATTCTATAAAGAAACTAACGCCGGTCATTCTTTGAAATAACGGCAACTACCGCCTGTCGGAGGTTTCAGCTATCCTCTCCGAAGTTCAGGGGCTTAGTGGGGTTTCTCGGTTTTTAAATTAGGTTTTTTGCTAGCCGAGAGTGTAACTTAGGATATGTTTGGTAGAGTTTCAGATTCTAACTTCACCGAGATCTGAAACTTATAGGCTAAAATAAAGTGAATTAAGTTTATATATTTGGTCTAAAATGTAAACAAGATAATACATTTAAACACTTTTAATGTACTCATAGCTCTAATTCTACGGATTTAGTGGAGCTAGGAATACCTAGCTCCACCAGATCCACGAATCTGATAGAGCTGAAGTCCTACTAAATACACCCTTAGGCCTTAGCTGCTCATCTATGTGCTAAGCAGGCAACTAGCTTCTCATCGCCACTTCGGGCCTTCACTTTTTTTTTTAGTTGTCTGACCCAGCGTTGTACTTCCACTGTCGAGTAATGAAATTTAACCCTGATTCCCAAAAAAATTTCTAAAAAAACTCTTAAATCGGGTGATTTTTACTCTAAAATGTCCAAATTCGACCTACGAGGGTCAAGCCCGTTTCAGAATAAACTCTACAAGAAATTTAGAACCTAGATTCGCAAATTCAGATCCCTGGTTAGTTCCTAACTGATGATATCATTTATCCCAGAAAATTGCCAAGTGAACAGGACATTGACAAGCCCATCGTAGGCCGGCCGGCCTAGGAAAGATAAGTGGAATGCGAAGTATAATAGAGATATATAGGAGTAACCCAACTGTTTTAAATTAACAAATCTCTCCGCCCAAAAAGTTGAAAGATATGGCCAGCTGCATTAAGTCCAAATAAGTGTCAATCGAATGCAAATTATTGCGACCATAATTGCTATGAGAAATTTTACAGTATATTATACTGATGATATATAATGTATAGTAAAAATCAGATCTAATTATTGATTTGTTGAGAAAATTCTACTACTTTACTACCGGAGAAAGTATAAATAAATAGTAGCCAATATGATCTATTAGAAGAAACAGAATAAATAGTTATATTAAATTTAGTGTACCATAAAAGAGCTCGATTACTATATGTATGTCCAATAGTGATACTCTAACTAGCTAGTAGTAGTACTCTGTGTGTCCAAGTTTATAAGGCATATGTTTTGAATAATCTTGTTTATAAATATAGAGTGTATTTCACATTTTAATACAAAATTAGTACGATGTTCCCTATATATCTTTAATAAATATACATCTTTACTTCATATTCTCTACATGCATATATTTAATATAGTGCTTAGTGATAATAATTAAAGGTAATCTAGTTATTTTTAATATCTTTTTATCTACATGCTAAAAAGAAATAGTTCTATAAACTTAGATGGAGGGAACAATGACTTAGTACAGTACAATGGAGCTGTGTTAATACCTAGTCAAAGTAGGCCGGGCCAAGCATATTAATTGTAGACTTGTAGTCGAGCACAAGTCGACATTATTAGGTTGGCCCAAAGCAAGACCTAGACTATGGATATCTACCCTTACCGTACTACTTTCAACCTTGACAGTTTTCAATATTAATATGAACTTTTATTCATAGTTATGTTACGTTTGGTTCGGGGAATCGGGGCGTGAGAGGTGGGTTACTGGTTCAACCAAGAAAACACCATGGGCTACAGAGGATTAATTTAATTAATCCAGTTAAAGCATTTATACCTTCCTAATTTAACCCATAAAAAAAGTGAAATAAGCTATCCCACCACAGCTAACCCTACTAAGCCCTTTTTGTTTGAGTTTTTTCTCAAGCTTAAAAGTAAAAAACAAAAAACAAAACCTAAATAAAGAGACAGCTTTTTAACTGATTTTTTCAAAGAGAGCTGCTATCCAACGCTATACTGTTGGAAGTGCTCCCAACAGTATAGCAAAATTTTGTCAAGTTTAAAGTTTTGTCGAAGTTTCAATGAGTCTTATATTTCATCAAAAGTTCCAGGTTGATGTTTCAACCAAGTCTCAAAAGGTTTCAGCAATGTTTTGAAAAAAGTTTCAACATGTTTTAGAGTCTCAAAAAGTTTCAGCAATGTAGCTGTCTGTTTACATGAGGGAGGCCCACGTCGATGCATGGCTGCTAAATTTCGTTCAACATGCCTGTGTTCATCAATGCGTTTGCCCTGGGAAGGAAGGAATGCTGATGTGTGTGGGAGGATGCAGAGCAATTCAAGCAACATACAAGAGATTTTTGGAACTTCAAGGGGCACTACTTTCGGTTGAGGACATTTGGGGCTGGAAGAAGGCTGTGTTCTATCTCCTCCACTCAGATTACGCTGGTAAACTGGCGAATATGATCTACCATTTCGATTGGGAGGAACTAGTAGTAAAAGTTCTGCCTCACTCTGCACCGCAGAGAGAAGCTAGATCCTTGTCCTAAAGACTTAGTGGGGCCAATCTAACCAGGTATGCTTAGATAACTTAAGAAAAAAAAAGAACTACTTTAGTGTTATATTAGTATTTAAGTGGTAAAACTAAGCACTTTATTTTTCTATGGGAGGGGGTTATAGGCCCTTTTGTCCATTTAGGGTGTGTTGGTTGTATGTATCAAGTGGTATATGTATAAAATATATTAAGAAAAAAGTTATTTATATATTTGATCATTTGAATAGAATCATCCTATCCGAGATACTGGAATATAAATTTGAGGAATATTCCTTATGGATGCTATAAACTATTTCATTCATACAAAACAATAGCATTAAATGATTCAAGACCATCCCATCTCATTCATCTTCATCCCACCAACAACACACCCTTAACTATCTCACATACCCTTAACTGACTGTAAATAAGCATGTAGTTGCATGGCCTACCACTGTACCACAAGCCCGTCTAGTTACTGCAGCGCTGGGGAATCACGAGTACTTGCTGCACCATTGAACGTGTCCTTGAGATTCCAATAATTTGCAGCAAAGCGCGCGGCATGATTGGTCGCGACTCCAGCGTTTGTTCCTCTAGCTTGCAGTACCTACAAGCCAGGTGCAACTTAAACAGTCCACGCGAACCATTCGATCAGTATACCATGATCTAGATTTGTAGTAGTATTGCAACAAAAATATATAGTGATTGATTTTGTATTATAGCAAGTTACTGTAGCATGCATTTTTAGAGATCTGAACCGTTCGATCGGACAGCTCTAAGACATGGAAACTATTTAAGTTAAAGTCCTACTGCATGGAACGTGTCTGTCAATCATTACTAGGGGTGCAATCGGCTCGGATTCGGTCAGATGTTGTTTTTTTTTCATATCCTAAACCATATTTTTTGTCGGATTCGAATATGGCGCGAATAATATTGGTCGCGGATTCGAATCTAATACGGAACGGAATCGATACGGTATCGAATATTTTTTGTCGGATAACGCGCGAAAACAGATACCGTATAAGCACATATATAGTACTGATTTACCAACTATATGAGTTTAACATGTAATAAGATTATCACAATTTAACAAGTTATTTTATCAGACAGTCTAAGAAAGTTGCAAAAGTAAACTAAATTTGAATGGTATACATACGACAAGTTTCGAAATATAGAATGATACGTAAACAATATTATGATAAGTCGATAACATGACCATGAGGTCCACAACTCCATATTTTTATGAAAGAGACTATACGACAAGTCGATAATATTTGGATTGCATCATACAGATAGAGACTCAACAATGACACAATCTTCTATAAGAGTTTGAAGATTGAAGTGGCTAAGTCAGGCTGGTAACATCTCAAGAGACAACGAGTGCACGATGATGGCTACTTGTCCTCGATAAGCACTCAATCATTATCAGCCGTCACCATAGTCTCATCCTATAAAACAAAAGATAACAAGTGTATGACGTGTTTAACATTAATAAAAAAATATTGTTTTACTATTTTATACTACTACAAAGCAAACTTTAGGCTATAATCTGATTTGCTCCATTGGAGAAATGTATGACAATAGTTACCACATATATCATTCATCAATTGCATTTTTTTTCTATATGGACTCCAAGATTCCTGTGACTCCACTGATAATATGAGTATCAGTGGCGGTTCTAGCCAAAAACCGTCACTAATATTTTTTTGACTAACTGGTAATTTAAAAACACTAAATTAGGGGGGACTTCCCAGGATGTCACCCATCCTAATACTACTTTCGTCCAAGAACGTTCAACTTCAGAATTATGATCGGATCCGGATATTTTTAATATCACACGTGTGGTCTTCCCAGAAGATCACCTATCCTATTACTACTCTCATCCAAGCACGCTTAACTTTAGATTTCTTATAAGATCTAGTACTTTAATGGTGGTATGATATATAGTATCTGATATATAATGCGTCCCTCCTCCCTTTAACCCCGTGAAGCATCTGAACACCGATTTTCAATTATTTCAAATTAGCAAACTATAGAGGTAATTAGCAAAATTTAAAACTTCCAAAATTATTTTCCATACTTTTGACTATTCATGATGCTTGCAATATATGTGTCATTACTATTAACGAAATTTGTAAAAACACCATAACTTTTGACTCATACCTTCGATTTTGGTGTTTTTGTGCTTTCCAGAATCATCATATGATTAGCTCTCCAATTATATTCTTTTAGACACCGATTTTAGTTTGCAAATACGAAATCCGAGCACTTTTGTTAAAATGGTCATAATTTTTGACTTGTAACTCCGATCGGGGCGTTCTTTGGCTCGTTTGAAAGCCCGAATATCATAAGTGCATGAAAATCATATGGTCGGATCCTGATGGTTTCTGCGAGTGTGTGTGCGGCGGCGGAATTCCAAAAAAACGTCGTTTAGGGCCTCAAAATGGCCTCCGAAGTTTTGAATCTATTTTGGTCGTTCTTTTCAATTATTGTAAATGGAATATTAGTTCCAATTATTTCAAATGTAATATTATTTAATTTCAATTCTTTCAAATTAGAAGTAGGAGAGGTAATTTGCAATATTTAAAATTTTCTATTTTCTATTATTTGTGGCGGTTTCAAATTAAAACCGCCACAGATAATATTATCAGTGGCAGTTTTAGCCAAAAACTGCCACTGATACTTATATTATTAGTGGTTTTTTGCTAAAACCGTCACAGATGTATTTGTGACAATTCCAAAGAAAAATCACCACTGATAACGAATTATTTGTGACGGTTCCAAATAAAAACCGCCACAAATAGTCTTTCCGCTATTTTGAACTTTAAAATTGCCACTGATAAGTGTATTTGTGACGGTTCCAAAAGAACCGCTACAAATAGGACATCACCTATAAGCAACACGGATGCGAGGGGGAGGTAGCCATGGGACGGGAGAGGATCGTGTCCGGGTTAGGTTATCCGATTGTACTTTTGTGGTCGGTTAGGACCAGATATCCGAATAAGTTTTACCGGATATATTCAAGAAAAGTTTTGGAATATCCCGATCCGACGGATAGTCATCTCCCGAATCCGAAATAAATTATCCGAAACCGATACTAAATCCGAGAATTATCCGAATCCAATCCGAACCCATCTGGTCGGTCGATCGGTAAATATCCGATCCGATTACACCCCTAGACACATTACTCAATATCGCTGCACGGCACCGCGGCTAGCGTCCTGGCCTCCGGGTCCGGGTGCAGTCACGTTCTTGGCGAGCGACCCAAATAACACCTATACACAGTTGAGTGATCGATCAGCTTCCATGCGCATTGCAATTTTGTGATCACCTAACCAAGCTGATGATCGATATGCTGTGCGGATGGCATGCATATCATCTGTCTAATTAAGTGGGATGTCTATTTGCAAGATGACTTACGCTATCTTAAATATAAATCATATTTTGGAACCATTGCTGGATCAAAGCCAGAAATGAACACACTTATACATCTCAAACAAAATCTACAGTCAGCTAGGAAAATCTAACTTCGAGCTAACCAAAAAAAAAAAAAAAAAGCGCAACATACAAATATAAAAATCGTTAATTAAGATACACAAGGTGATAAGGGGCGCTAGTCTTCTCGACGTAGGATTGAATATAACCTGCACGTACGGGAGACTCGAATCATACCTGTTCGATCACCCGCTGCCACACACAATGAGCTTTCAACTCTTTATTCACCTAATTACACACGCGATGATAGATCCACCGAGACCACTGGTTGGAGGATATATATCAATCTCTCAGCGAAAAAAAACAGAACAATCTTTGATAAAAGAGCGCCCAATTCCCCTCTATATGTTGCGGATGTCCCAAGCAATAGGAAGAACAAGCGTTGAATGTTGTGTAGATGGAAAAGCAACATATTTTCTGAATTAAAACGTGGTCTTAGTTACATGAGAGTGATACAATGGCTTATACAACCCTGCTACGCGACATAAATGGTTAATTGAAACAAGAATATTGGGTAGCACGTACTACGCTAGGATAGTTTTAGAGAGGTACCCACGTTGCACACCTACCTAACATATATATTATGATGGCACGGTGCAATGTTTACTTATGGTGATAGTGCCATGTTAACTAGTCATACGTACAAAATCACGATGATGGATCGAGGCTCTGCGCTACCCTTTTATTTTTCTTGCTTCTCTGTGCCGGCCTTTGGTAAAGAAGAAAAACCATGTGATGCCCATGCGACTCTACAATTTCTTGTCTCTTCACGCTGTGGATATATAGCATATGCAATTCAAAACCCCAGGTGTAAACGCACTGATCTCGCCCTGTGGATCGATCGCCGTACGTCAGGAGCACTATGCACAAGTACCAGGGCAGCCGGCCGGGGGAAGGCCAGTTGTCCTCTCATGGATCCGTCCTATCATAAGTCGTCGTCTTCGCCGATGGGCTGATGGCTCTGCCGTCCATATATCGTCGATCTTCACCTTGAGATCATTGTGCATGCTTATTTTGAGCTTTTCGGTGATTTGGACGTGAGCGCACGTTGGGATCAGCGGAGAGGCATCGGAGATGCGTTTCACAGTCTCTCGGTCCTGAACTGTCTCCCTAATATAAATATCTGTCGTCTTTTCACCTCGTGTGTTTGGGTTATACATTACTAGCTAAGATAGCTAGGCTGAGCGTGCATGAATCTAACGTAGAGGGAGGCGCTAAATTAGCCTATTGCTGTTGGACGTAGATGGCCTGTGCGTAGTACGATATATCATAGAGTGGGTGCATTGGTAGGACAGTGGAATGTGGGGATGGGTCGACTAGCTAGTCGGGGTCCAAGTGTTTACATGTGTATTTACGTAACTGGAGAATATGTACAATCCGTACTAGCTTTCTGCCTCGTCGTGTAAAGAATTCACTGGTGACATTAAATCGAAGAAATGCTATGCTTCCTAGCTAAACTTCTACCAAGAAAAAAAAAGAAAAAATCAGCTAAATAAGGACAGGTAAAAGGTCAGATCAAGAATAGGAAAATAGGAATCATGCACGGATGCATGCATGTGTTTGGATGTGAGAGGTAGGGCATGCATGCATGGGGGGTCGATTGTTGAAGGTTATGCTGTTAGCTAGATTCGTTATGAGACGTGAGCTCCAAATAATTTTTTTTGCATGCATGACGTACGACCAGCAAAATTAACGTTATGGACATGGATCACAAAGGGGACGCACATAATCTTTGCATCGTTGGCTAGCGAGGTGTGGCTCGGTTTCGACCGCGCGTGCAATGTGCAGATGGCTGCACGTACGCATAGGCGTGCATGCAACCACTTGACAGGTCGACGGGGCGATCGATCGACACTCCCTGACACGGGCACACTTGAATAGCCCTCGGGTGAGCCTCGGCCAATCGCCATGGGAAAAGCACCGTACGCACTGGGGGCCAGTCAAAAAGAGGCCTAGCTTTATATATACTGGCCCAGGTCAATAGGCACGCGACAGGATGTGCATGGTAACGTAACAAACTCGATCTTTGCTCTCGTGCAAGTTGCAAAGAAGAGCAGCTGGCCACTCGTCACTGGGCAGCTAGCTAGCACACCGTTCGGATAGCGACGGAAGGGAGGGTTCGACGGTGTCGTGTCCTTGTTGATTCTCTATCGTACGTGTTCAGCTCTCCGCAATGGACAAGCCAATATTCTGGATCTGTTTTGTTGTAGTGCACTGTATAATGTGGTGCACTGATGATCTGGAGCGCATCATTAGACGGAGATTCCAAACCATAGACAAGGCTTAGGGACACATGCATGTTTGCAGTGCAAAGTAAGTGCTACTTACACATCGAATAGTCTCCGAGGTACACATGTGTAGCACTCCGACCATAGGCAAGGACACCGGTCATCTCATGCAACCTGCCGATCAATTGTACGTAGCGACACACACATTGATAAAGCTATGGCCTATGGCTATGGGTTATCTAATTAACAAGCTCCATACGTTGATTATGGCCAGGGCAAGTGTACTGGCCTGCAGCTCCTTTACTAGATTATAGGATAGTACTGCCTTCCACGTAGTTGCTTGATGCATAGGACAGAATCAATAGTGAGTTCCAAATCAAGAGGCCAAGAGCTCCCAACTAGCAAACTGTTATACCATATAGGTAGATCCATTGAAGTCTTAGCTTTAATTAAGGCCCAACAAATTTCTCCTATTTATTAAATAGACTTACGGTCGTACTTTCAAAAAAAAACAATATTTGTTGAGAGTTACTATGGTATACAACTAACTTTTTTTAATGCGAGTTACACATACCTTTTTCCTACTCTCATCTGCATTATACTATATACTAGGTGGAAAAGCGCGCTACGCTGCGTCGGTTGAATTTCGATAGCATGCGCGGTTATGACCCGTTGGCAAATTCATAAGTTGATATAAAACTTCGATGAACCTGCGTTTTTTTGTGACGAAAACAATTTTTTCGGGTTTTTTGAATCTGCGGACGAATCTACATTTTTTAAAAAAAACCCGCGGTTACGATCCGTTGGCAAATACATAAGTTGCTATAAAACTTCGATGAATCTGCGTTTTTTTGGTGACGAAAAAAATTTTTCCGGGTTTTTTGGGTGGCGAAAATTTTTTTTCCGGGTTTTTCTGGTGGCGAAAACATTTTTTTCGGGAAAAACGGAGAAAGGACCTGAACGTAAGAAGCGAGGACCGGATGTTATTTTTTTGGACCGTTCGCTATCCCGAAAAATTAAAAAGGGCTTGTTCGCGATTTGAAACTAACGGGAGGCTTTTTCCGTAAAAATACCGGCCAGGGACCTAAAACGCTTAAAAAATATCTTTGTCTCTTAAAAATCGCGACAGGACCTATCCGTAATTTCGGAGAAATGGAAGGATTTTTTCGCAAAAACGCCAGGCGACACGTGGCTCTCCGGTTGGCCTTGAAATCTTGCGCATATAGGTAATGTAATGATTCATGCATGGTAGTTTTTACGATTTACCCGGTTCCCAACCTTAGAAATCTGCCAGGAAGCACGCGGTGGTTTGCGGGCGGCGATGGGAGGTGGGCGATGATGGCGATCAGCGATGATGACATGACATGCATCGGCGGTGGTATATCTAGCTGCTGGAGTAGTCGATCGACGGCAACAACGGTACCGAGGGTGGCCGGCGTTGGTGCAAGCAAGCAGAAGAGGGCAGCAAAGAGTGTGTGTGTGTAGCGCGGGGCAATCACAAACTCGGTTGTGGCGACAGAGACGAGATAGCAAGGAGGGAGCCGCAGTC
>JAYEVE010001941.1:0-10338 GCA_036346375.1 Guadua angustifolia
GCGGCATTGTGCGTTTGTGCTTTGATCTCGAATTTCAAGTGGATAACCAGGGAAGGCGACCAGCCGATCGCGTTCGGGTCCTTGGGGATATCACACACGGACGATCAAGGCGCTGGATTTAACTTGAAGTGCATCGTTCTGGGGCGGTTGGACCGCTTGAATTGGGCTTACGGTGTGGTTTCGGGACCAGGCGGCGAACGGCCCAACCTATCCATCACGCGGTCCAAGGAACGGAGACAGTCGTACGGCGCCGTGCAGCTCCACCGGATTCTATGATGGCTTCCCTGTCGATGGGAATGGAAGAATTCGGAGGCTCTGTTTTAAGGGAAAATTGCAAATAAAGAGGTCAGCAGAAGTTTTACTATAAAAGCTTGACACACAGCCCCCATAAAATGTATGTTTGTTTGACATACACCCCTTCCTGCCCCTTCGCTCTGATTTGGCTGTTCTTTTGTTGACGTAGACTATATAACAGCGGTCCAACTCGTTACTGTGTGCCACATGGGGTTAAGTTACGGAGTTTGGGTCGGGATGGACGAGCAAATGAGGTATTCTTGATCTTTCTCCATAGCTAAGGTAACACACCATAGAATCCACGTTTACAAAAAGCATCAAAGTCAGTCGAAAGGAGGAGATGAGAGGTAACAACCATACACTTGTGAGAGGTCATGTGTCAGAGGGTAAAATCAAGACCCCAACTAACTTTTCCTTTGTTTTAAGGGCTGGGGTAGATGTTTGGAGAAATACTCGCCCCGTACCGTACAATCTCCGAACCCGATCCTGTTTGGTGAGGGGCTGTAATTTCATAACAAGCTGTCCGTGCACACGGACACGGTTAAATCCAATTGGCGATAGAAACCAGCTCAGCGAGTGTATCACTGGAAAAACACGAGGGGTTTCGCGATCAATGCGTGCTCTTTTCTCGCTTCCCAGTGGTAGTAGTACGAATACAGGCACGCCACGCTGCACGCATGTCCGGGGGGCGCAAAACGGCGACGAGGATGAGTCCAATTTCCGTGCGCGTTCCGTCCTCAGCCGCGTGGCACGCGCGCTTCCTCGCGTGCTCCTTGTCGCGCACCGCGAACGGAGGCTTGTGGACGGGCGAAGTGGCAAGCAGAAGAAGAAGAAGAAGACATGAGAGGAACGCAGGGCAAAGCGGGCACATCATGTGGTCCTTCGCTCTCCTTCCGACCGCGTGAGGGCGGCGTCGTCGCGTTTCGGCTCGGCGCTAGCTAGCTGTCGGGGGGTTCTCGTAAGGTGAGCTCGGCGGCGCCGGTCGCGCGACTTGTAACCACGACG
Source organism: Guadua angustifolia (assembly GCA_036346375.1). NCBI lineage: Eukaryota > Viridiplantae > Streptophyta > Magnoliopsida > Poales > Poaceae > Guadua > Guadua angustifolia. Next base: position 1,300 of record JAYEVE010001941.1, read on the forward strand.
CCCCCTTGGACGAATCAGTGAGCAACAATGATGTGCTGGCGTGCCGCTGGACCTAACTAGGCCGTAAAAAAAGCTCGAGACTCTCAAGCTACTCGAGCTCGCGAGCTTACTCGAGCCTGAACCGAACTTCCTCGAATCGAACTTCCTCGAGTTTGTTACTGAACTTCCTCAAGCCGAATTTACTCGAGTTTGTTACCGAGCCGACCGAACTTACCAAAATAACCGAGTTTATACGAGTTTACCGAGCTTACTCGAGCTTATCAAGCTTAGTCGAGTCTACTCAAGCTTGGATCGAGCCAAGCTCGAGCCTGAGTCGAGACTCGAACCCTAACTCGAGTTTGGCTCGAGCTCAATTTGACTCTTACCGAGCTCGAGCCTGAAGAGTTAGGATCGCTCGAGCTCGGCTCATTTACAGCCCTAGACCTGACCATTTTTTGCCTGATCTTTGCGTTTGGGGTTTTGCGTTAACCTGTATTTCGTCCAGCTCTAGCACCATGTACATGTACAGAAACCTCAAATCTTGTGGCAAAGTGAACGATATCTGAACAAAATTGACCTAGATCGAGCTGTTGCAAATTAACCGGCAACCTTAAAAATGGCTCGTACAACTACGACTTCTGCGCCTTTTGTGGCAAGCGGCAGGTCCAGCCAAAGATTGCGATCGCGCTGTGATCATTTGCTGCGGCACCGTAAATCACGCGCGGGCGCGGCATAGGTAACAGTGAGCAAAGAATGGAGTACTAGTTCGGTGTGATCCCCATCGGATTCCTCGAGGATCAAACGGCACCCCAACGGAAGGCATAGTTCGGGTAAATTCAGGTTACGCCCCGATGCTTCGGACAAGTAATGGCACTCTGCCTCTGGATGCCGCCTTCCTTGCCCAGTTCACGCGCTACAGAATACAGATCCATCTACAGTTTTGAAAAGTAGAGATCGACTGCTAGTAGTTGTACATACTACACCAGTACCGTGCATAAGTGACGAATCCAGAGAACAGGAGGTGCACACTTCACAACAATATCCAACACATATATTTGAAATTTGCTAAAAATAAATACAAATAGTTCTAGAGCAATGCTTCAATGCTTTCCCTCTCAATACAAGTTACACAAATCTTAAGCAAACGAAAAAGTAAGTAATCATCATCTACTCTTCATTCATATTTTAATATTTGTGTAACTGCTAAAAAAGAAAGCATAGGAGCACCTCTTGTAGTTCTAAGGTCTTAAAAATCTTAAACCACAAAAATGAGAACCGATTCAATCAATAAATTTTATCTATCGAAGAGATGATCTTTTATTACTTTTCAAATTTTTGGTACACGGCACCTCAGTACCGCCTGTGCCGCGCATGCACCATGTGCAGAGAAGAGATGCACTCTACTTTTTGTGCTCACTTTGGCGACGACTCTTTACCCATAACCTAGACTAGACATGAAGAACACAGCCTTTCGCCAACCGGTGTAAGCTGCGCACTTGCACGGTTGCACACTTGCACCAAGTGTCAATTGGAAAGAGGGTGACCTAGCATGCAACAACTGGCGTAACAAACGGCAGAGGAGAGAGCTGAGCTATTGGCAAGCCGGAGCAAAGAACGCAGCACATGATGGGATAAGTGCGTCCCTTGCTTCAATTATTAGTAGGCCTAGTGCGATTGAGTAGCCATATCTGCCACCAGAAAATCATGGCTTTGCATTCATGCCTGTGTTAAAAGGAGAACTTTCAGTGGTGAGTACAACTCCCATCTAGGTGATCATGTAACCAGGAAATTTGTCAAAGGGTAAAGGTGATAAATAAAGACACAAAGGAAATGAAAGAGAATTAATTTTAAACTCTAATGTATATACTCCATATATTAGTCAGTGAAGAAGGAAGGGAGAGGCGAAACCTGAAGTGCACCACGTTTTGGGAACGGAAAAGCTCTAAGCTCGCTCACTCTTGTAATCTTGTCTGCCAAACGACAAGCATGATCAAGTGCAAATCCTACATGACCTGGTTGGTAGATACGTTTTACCGCAGTTTTGTGCTAGATCACGATGAAACGACGGCCGTAGCACGCGTCAGAAATTGGGTGAGGCAATCAGACCACACTCTGAAGCAGATCCTCTCTTGTCTGAGAAGAGCGGGTAATTGCATCGTTCACCGTTTATATTAGTAAGTAAATTAATACTACTCCACTGTATGTCCGTATTGACTACTGAGTACTCCTAAGGCTATTCACAGTGCATTGTATTTTGTCACAATATCCAAAGCTGCCATGTCATATGATATTATAAAATATACAACTATCCCAATGCATGGTATCATATATTGTTTTTTAGTCCACACAAGATAATTAAATGCTAGATGTGTATGAGAGTATGAATTGTGAGTCACTTAGATGATTCAAGTTTCAATGTCTATGATTTCGTGCCCAAGTGGTATCTTTCTCAAGATACGGCTTTCTTCTCTCCCCTCTTAACTCTCTTGCCACATCATCAAAAATACTTATGTGGTATGTATTAAATAGGTATGTTACTATGCACTGGGAATAACCTAAGAACAGCATAGGAATTTACGGAAAAGTTGGACACTTGGACCTCGGATTCCATTTCGATGGCAACGGTTGCAAAACCGATGCACATTGTTCGTGCTACTTCTTTTTGGAGCCTTGCACGGGTACATGCGATTAAAGTCCCGAGATTCGGGTCATGTGTCTCGAGGCATCAAGATGCTCTTTCGATGCTCTCTCTATAACGTTACATTCTTCCCTTGCTCACACCTGAACACCCAATGTCTTTTTCAGTCTCAACTGACCTGGAGATTGGACTATTTTAGAGGTCTTCAAATCTTAAAGGAGCATGGGAAAAGGCTGGGGCGCTTCCCACAGTGCACATTTTCAATATCTGACAGAACTAAGAAAAGAAGAAACGATAGATCTCCGAGTGACAGTTTACAAGTTAAAACCAGAGCACAATTATACACATGAAATGGATCATGCAATCTGGCCATTCCTGTGGCGAAGATGGAGAGGTTCTTTGTCCAGGGGTGTCAGAGTATTTCACAAACCAAACAATGGATTAAGACACGACACGTCCACGTCACCAGAAATATCCTCGCTAGATTGGGATCAAGCATTCGATGAACCAAGACCTACGTACAGCATCCGAGGATAGCATATCAGTCATCAACTCCTCATGACGTGCCCTGCGGATGCTCCCTTTGTTTTACACTTTTACTCCCTGAATCTTGTTGATTTGTGATATGCTAATAGCATGACGAAAGATGAGGATTGAGAAAGCATGTCTCTGATGGCTCAATAGTCACTGTTGCTCCACGTACTCGATTACTCATGGACTATATAGTCTGCATTCTGCAGTCAGCATCACCTGCTTGTTCAACCAGACAAAAAGGCGTGAAGTGGTTAGATAATGCTGCCCTTTGTTCCATTTCTGAGCCTAGAATGGCCATTATCTTAGTCTCCTATAACAGAAATCAAACCGAACAGGCTACTGCACCTGCCATTCTCAGGGCATGAAATGAACTGTGGTGACATACTACTTTCAGTTTATTCCTGGACATTAACTACCATAAAAACAGACACCCGCGCGGGCGCGTGCCCAAAGCTTCTGTTTACAGCCAAGTTGAGCAAGGGTGCTGGTACCTATGTACAAGTACATACATTTACCCATTGAATGACCACCTAGGTAGACCTCCGTTTCCATACATTACTAACAAGGACTTCTCACAAAATTCTCTGAACCAACAAACGGGTATAATTTTTTTTTCAGAAATTAGGTAAACTAGGTGCCCCTCTAACTATTAAATCCCTTTTTTTTGTTGATTGATATAAAAGCTTGCGAGGAGGAAACACGGTGCAATATTTTGATTTTTACCTGCTATTTAGCTTCCCCCTTCGTTGAATTTAAGGACAAAGTTAGATAGAACACTGGTGTCATTGCAAGTGTTCCTTTTGGATAACCATCTGTCATCAAGCTGAACATTTACATCCCTGTGCCAGGAGAAAGTAATAAGTTCAGTTGTTCTTAGTCTACCCGAAACTCAATGCAGCATCACTGTACAGACACATCTGTAACCATACTTCCGGTATAGTACTACATTTACACACTCTTGCTTAATAAAAGAAATGCAGGTATGTTCTGCAGCTCAGTAGTACACTAAACTATCCACATTGACAGGATAATGCAGAGTTCACGTATATATACCAAGGTATTGACATGATCGGAAGTTTTGGGTGTTCTTGATATTCAAAAGTTCATACCTCCTCAGGCTGAGAACTTCAAAATTTTTCCGCAAGTAATCTGCATGCTTGACAAGAGCATCCTGGGCATAATCCTTGCCAACGGTTCTGATGGCAGCTGCATTAAGCAAGTTTTCTAAAGAACCATGTTTCTTTAGTAGTTTCACAGCAGTCTTTCGACCAAAATCTGGAGCCAAATGCTGGATTCCAGGAACACCATCTGCTTCATCACCTATGAAGCATCCTGTGCAGCATAACATCTGATTCATCAGTTGACAGATAAACCGGACTGAGAATGTAAAAAATTATCGTACAATCGCAGACTAATACACAAGATGTATACTCACTCAGGCTTAAATCTGCAGTTGGATCACACTTGTACTGTGCAACATAATGCCTCAGTGTATAAAAGGACCAACGCCCCATCTCAGGAATGGGCATAACTAACTGAACGTCTTCAGATATCAGCTGTTTGAAGTCCTTATCTGGAGAGCCAATGACAACTCTAAAACCTTTCTGTAGTACTTGATCTGTTAAGGTAGCTACTACATCATCTGCCTCATACCCATCGACTTTGACAACCTGAGTTTGCCGTTAACAATCTTTTTAGCACCGGATTTCTACCTAAGAAAGCATTGAGGATTGAACAATATTAGATATCCGTTTTTTGCTATCTCTGGTGAACTCACCGGAACATTGCACTCGCGGAGCACGTCGACGACGCGCGAGTCAGCGCCGGTGCCTACGCCGCGAGCCCGGTGCGCCTTGTAAGATGGCAGCAGCCGCCTCCGGTAGTCGTTCCCGCCCTCGCCGTCCAAAACCTAAAGCAAAGAGAGGAAAATTCACAAATCACTGAAAGGTGCTAGCATATATGGCTCCTTTTTATCAGGGTCTGGGAGGATGCCCTCACGGCGACGACGGGGTCGCGGAGGCTGACGTGCGCGAAGAAGAGCGCCAGCCAGCGCGCGAAGGCGCCAAGGCTGCGGTGGGAGCCGCGGAAGCAGAGCGGGTTGACGTCGAGGAAGAACACCCGTGGCTTGACGCGCTTCGCCTGGGCGCCGTCTCCGCCCGCAAGATGTTTGCGGGAATGCCTCACAGGCGTCGGGCTGGAGACGGCCGAGGTGGAATGAGAGGGAGACGAGGAGACGGAGGTGTCTGGGGTTGCGTGGAGGCGGAGAGGGCAAGATCTAAGGGGCGTCGATGCCCCGGCGGCAATGACCGGAGCTAGCGGCGCCGCGGTGACCGCGCCTACGGCGGGTAGTGGCAGTGGCATGGCGCTCAGTTCGGTGGGAAGCGGAGGCGGTAGTTGTGGTCTTGTGGATATGGATAAAGGGGCCTAGAGAATGAGACGGAGAAATGTCTGGGCTTTTAGGTAAGCCCATATAAGGTATGGGCTAAAAAGCCCAAATTATAATTTTAGATGTAACGGGCTCAACAGTTCTGCCTATGATAGACCCATCAATAGTTCCGTTGATGGCCCTAAAAATAAAATTTTCGCTGATGCCCAGATTATGCGATGTTATGCGTCTGGTTAGTCTATATCGCCCCAATAGAACGTATTTTACGTATCTCGATCCATTTCGGTTGTCTCTGGAAAAGGAATGTTCGGATGTACCTAATTACTTTTTTCTAAAAAAAAAATCAAAAACTGTACTTACTGGTATATCGCTCTAGTCTCTATAGCCTTTTCTTTTGACCTTTTGAGCTGGTGCAACTGAGGCGAATTCGAATCCGACATTGTTGACACGGTTTTGGAATAATGCGGGAGATGATAAGCATTTTTAATCCGTTGTTTGAGAAAGTGAAGGTTCCGATGTAACACCCTGGACCGACCAATTCGCATCCGTTTTTTTGTTCGTTTGATCTGACGATTCGAGAGAGTTTACGACAATTTACAAAGCGTTTGCCGATTGTCATCCGCTGAGAACGACCGGAAGTCGGGTAATGAGCTGGGAAAGCAACGAATATTTTCATTCGACTGCGAACAAATAATTAAAACGTTTGTTTTCCATGTCCAAATTGACCTCTCTCTCTCTCTCTCTCTCTCTCTCTCTCTCTCTTCTTTTGGAGAATAAAAAGATGGGTAGGATTAATTGAAGTACTGAACAAATTTATTAATTCCTAATTTCCTATTAGTTAAGATCTTAAAAAAGAATCATTTTTTATAAAAATATTATTCCTAAAACTTTACCACTAAACGTGCTATGAGCTTTTTTTTGCAAGAAAAGAGAGCTTTATATATCACTCTGGAAAAAGATTACAATCCTGATATATGAGTTCCTCAATACAGGCAGAAGATTGATCTCTCCAAATCGCCACATGATTAGTACGTTTTGCGAGTTGAGCAAGTTCGTGAGCTACAATATTTTGCACTCTCTTAATGTGTCGAACAGCAAACTCCGAAAACTGACACGCCACCTCCTTAGTATCCAGTACAATATGACGAAGTCTTCGTCTCTGATCCGGCGAAGACGACATCATTTGGACCACCCATAGGCAAACATTGTCGGCTGTCTCACCCACTCTGCAGGCATGCGGCTAAGGATATCCCATATATAGGAGATAATATCTCAATTTATCATATCTTTTAGTTTCTTATCTAAATAGTTTATTAGTCCAAATCTTCTACAATTATGACTCTTTTGGCTATATAAGTCAACCCCTCTGTACTTGTAATCCTGGAACCATTATAGTGGATTATTTCCTACGTTTTTTCCCACAGAGGGTTTTTCATGTTAAATCATGTCTCAGTTTTTATATGATGTGCTAATTCTAATAAGTGGTGTTAGAGCTCTAACTCTAATAAGTGGTATCAAAACTCTATGGTTTTGGATCAAGCCGCTACCCCAAGGAGGAGGCGACTCCCCAGGGCCTCACCTGCATAGCAATAAAGCGCTACAGTCACGCTAGCCTCCATCACGCACGGCTGCCTGCCTCTGGCGTCTCTCAAATGCTACCGCTACCGCTCACGTGCATCACAGACGCCTAGCTCGGGCAGTACCGAGCCATCATCTTCGTCTTGAGTATGGGCACACTTGTTAGAGATAATCTTGACATGCATTGGTTAGTTTTAGTTTTAGAAGGTTCAAAACCTACAAGTTTTGTTTGAGACTTTTAAGATTAGGAGTTTAGATTGCTATCCAAGTTATCATGTAAGTTCTAGTATAAATGAAAAAAAGATTGAGCAGTTACATAGGCCAACAAAAAGAAAATAACTCACGTGCATATGTGATATGTCTCCTCCCGTGCGTACGCAAAGCAAGATCAGAATCTCCCAGGCTTTCGGTGCATGCATGCAAGCGCTTGTGTCTTTGGCCATGAACATTGCGCAGCACCAAAAGTATTTGTTTGCTGTGTCTTGCTGCTTCCTTTTTCCTCTCGTGGCGGGAGTAGTGTTTGCGTCAGAGAAAAAGCTTCAGGGAAACCACCGTGTGACACAGGAAGGATTTCAGTCGGTGAACGCGTGATATGTTCGCGCAGTTGTTCCGGTGGAAGAGCGTGCAGGGATTCGTGGGCGCAACAGAAGCTAGCGATGTTCCATGCGACGCTGTCGACGAAGAAACGCGATCTGCAACGTGTGTCACAGAGCAATCTGCAGTGCTGTTGTGAGCAAACCGAGAGCTTCTGGGCCAACAACACTGCCCTTGTCGTCAGCTTTCCTGACCTTCTGCTCTGGGCACGTGACCGTCTTCTACATCACATTGTACCTAGTGGCCTTGGGCGAGGGCGCACACAAATCATTGCATGTTTTTTCTTTCTCGTAGGGGTTTTTTCATATTAAATCTTGTCTTCAGTTTTTATATGCCATGATAACCCTAACACCACATCTATAACCACCTGTCAAACTGAGAGGAGGACTTTACCTGTGTGATCTTGAATAACCATACCTATGTCTGCTAATCCTAGATTCTCAGAGAAAGCACAATCCACATTTAGTTTAACCCAACCAGGCGAAGGGTTCTCCCATTGAGCTGATTTCTTCACCAACTAAGAATATGGCTGATTATAGGGGTTTGAAACATCGGCTTCTTCCCTTTTGGATCTTCAACCGATTTGGTTTGTCGGAACATGAACAGTTCATCCCAGTGGTTGGTTAAAAATTTAACCGAGCCTACGACCGGCAACCCGGCCTCTCCATGTTAGCTTATTTCTCACATGCCGAGTTCTCCACAAAAGACCCTAAACGTCCACACAGGGCACGTGAGCTCATGATATATTCCGAATAATTATTCCAAAAAACTTGCCATGCATAACCATTGATCTGGACTCATTTCACATCTGTGTTTAGACCGACAACATTTTTTTGAAAGAATGACAAGAGCACTGCCTTTCATTCAAGAGGGATAGAGTTACAGAAACAATAGAAGCACAACTTGCCGATAGAGGTTTATAGGAGACCTAGGATTTCGGAGGAACAGAAAATAGACGACGGTGTTACCGTAACATTTTTGGCTAATGTATATGAGCAATTATGCTATGTAATACTTCAAAATGCTTCATGTCGCTTCATGCTAAGAAAATCTTCTATCTGTTGTCCTCCCTGACCGCGGTACTGAACAACGAAGTTGGACTCTGCACAAACTCTGAGCCTTTGAAGACTCTTTCATTTGACCTTACCTTCCTAGACGCCAACGTCAACAGCTTTGTAGAGCCATCTTTTGATTGCTTACGTCTTGAGAAATGAGGTTGAAAACAGATCACAGTGTATGATATAGATTGTTGAAAATTCTTCTGGTCCTTTCCTTCCATATATTCCAAAAGGCATAAATGAGAACTATGTCCACCTATTTGCACCTCTGC
>JAYEVE010001981.1:0-10313 GCA_036346375.1 Guadua angustifolia
AAACAAGCTCCAACAAGACTAACAACACTTACGAGGGCAATCCGGTGTGTCTTCGGAGTGTTTCGCTTCGGGGCAAACTTTCATAATGTCCACTTGTTCGGATCCCGATTTGAATGAAGTTAACACTAGAGCGAAATCGAGCGAAACAAGATCCAATGAGACCGGCGACACGTAGGAGTGCAACCCGGAGCATTTTCGGAGTGTTTCGCTCCGGTGCAAGCTTTCACAAAATCCACCTTTTCGGATCTTGATAAGTATGAAATTAACATCAACGCGAATTCGACCGAAAACAAGCTCCAACAAGACTAACAACACTTACGAGGGCAATCCGTTGTGTCTTCGGAGTGTTTCGCTTCGGGGCAAACTTTCATAATGTCCACTTGTTCGGATCCCGATTTGAATGAAGTTAACACTAGAGCGAAATCGAGCGAAACAAGATCCAATGAGACCGGCGACACGTAGGAGTGCAACCCGGAGCATTTTCGGAGTGTTTCGCTCCGGTGCAAGCTTTCACAAAATCCACCTTTTCGGATCTTGATATGTATGAAATTAACATCAACGCGAATTCGACCGAAAACAAGCTCCAACAAGACTAACAACACTTACGAGGGCAATCCGTTGTGTCTTCGGAGTGTTTCGCTTCGGGGCAAACTTTCTTAATGTCCACTTGTTCGGATCCCGGATTGAATGAAGTTAACAAAAGAGCGAAATCGAGCGAAACAAGCTCCAATGACAACGGCGACACGAGGAGTGCAACCGGTGCATTTTAGAGTGTTTCGCTCGGTGCAAGCTTTCACAAAATCCACCTATTCGGATCTTGATATGTATGAAATTAACATCAATGCGAATTCGACCGAAACAAGCTCCAACAAGACTAACAACACTTACGAGGGGAATCCGGTGTGTCTTCGTTGTGTTTCGCTTCCGGGTAAACTTTCATAATGTCCACATGTTCGATCCGGTTTGAATGAAGTTAACACGAGAGCGAAATTGGGCTAAACAAGCTCCAATGAGACCGGCGACACGCTGGAGTGCAACTCGGTGCATTTTGAGTGTTTCGCTCGGTGCAAGCTTTCACAAAATCCACCTTTTCAGATCTTGATATATATGAAATTAACATCATTGCGAATTCGATGAAAACAAGCTCCAACAAGACTAACAACACTTACGAGGGCAATCCGGTGTGTTTTCGGAGTGTTTCGCTTCCGGGAAAACTTTTACAATGCCCACTTGTTCCGATCCCGGTTTGAATGAAGTTAACACCAGAGCGAAATCGAGCGAAACAAGCTCCAATGAGACCGTGAAACGAGGAGTGCAACCGGTGCATTTTGAGTGTTTCTCTCCGGTGCAAGCTTTCACAAAATCCTCCTATTCGGATCTTGATATGTATGAAATTAACATCAATGCGAATTCGACCGAAAACAACCTCCAACAAGACTAACAACACAAACGAGGGCAATCCGGTGTGTCTACGGAGTGTTTCGCTTCGGGGCAAACTTTCATAATGTCCACTTGTTCGGATCCTGGTTTGAATGAAGTTAACACCAGAGCTAAATCGAGCGACACAAGCTCCATTGAGACCGTCGACACGTAGGAGTGCAACCCGGTGCATTTTCGGAGTGTTTCGCTACGGTGCAAGCTTTCACAAAATCCACCTATTCGGATCTTGATATGTATGAAATTAACATCAATGCGAATTCGACCGAAAACAAGCTCCAACAAGACTAACAACACTTACGAGGGCAATCCGGTGTGTCTTCGGAGTGTTTCGCTTCGCGGCAAACTTTCAAAATGTCCACTTGTTCGGATCCCGGTTTGAATGAAGTTAACACCAGAGCGAAATCGTGGGAAACCAGATCCAATGAGACCTGGCGACACGAGGAGTGCAACCGGTGCATTTTCGGTGTTTCGCTCGGTGCAAACTTTCACAAAATCCACCTATTAGGATCTTGATATGTATGGAATTAACATGAAAGCGAATTAATCAAAACAAGCTCCAACAAGACTAACAACACTTACGAGGGCAATCCGTGTGTCTTTGAGTGTTTCGCCGGGCAAACTTTCATAATGTCCACTTGTTCGGATCCCGATTTGAATGAAGTTAACACTAGAGCGAAATCGAGCTAAACAAGATCCAATGAGACCGGCGACACGAGGAGTGCAACCCGAGCATTTTGAGTGTTTCGCTCGGTGCAAGCTTTCACAAAATCCACCTTTTGGATCTTGATAAGTATGAAATTAACATCAACGCGAATTCGACCGAAAACAAGCTCCAACAAGACTAACAACACTTACGAGGGCAATCCGTTGTCTTCTTGAGTGTTTCGCAGGGCAAACTTTCATAATGTCCACTTGTTCGATCCCGATTTGAATGAAGTTAACACTAGAGCGAAATCGAGCGAAACAAGATCCAATGAGACCGCGACACGAGGAGTGCAACCCGAGCATTTTTGAGTGTTTCGCTCGGTGCAAGCTTTCACAAAATCCACCTTTTCGGATCTTGATATGTATGAAATTAACATCAAGCGAATTCGATGAAAACAAGCTCCAACAAGACTAACAACACTTACGAGGGCAATCCGTTGTGTCTTGAGTGTTTCGCCAGGGCAAACTTTCTTAATGTCCACTTGTTCGATCCGGATTGAATGAAGTTAACAAAAGAGCGAAATCGAGCGAAACAAGCTCCAATGACACCGGCGACACGAGGAGTGCAACCGGTGCATTTTCGAGTGTTTCGCTCGGCAAGCTTTCACAAAATCCACCTATTCGGATCTTGATATGTATGAAATTAACATCAATGCGAATTCGATCAAACAAGCTCCAACAAGACTAACAACACTTACGAGGGAATCCGGTGTGTCTTCGTTGTGTTTCGCCGGGTAAACTTTCATAATGTCCACATGTTGGGATCCGGTTTGAATGAAGTTAACACGAGAGCGAAATTGGCGAAACAAGCTCCAATGAGACCGGCGACACGCTGGAGTGCAACTCGGTGCATTTTCGAGTGTTTCGCTCGGTGCAAGCTTTCACAAAATCCACCTTTTCAGATCTTGATATATATGAAATTAACATCATTGCGAATTCGACCGAAACAAGCTCCAACAAGACTAACAACACTTACGAGGGCAATCCGGTGTGTTTTCGAAGTGTTTCGCTTCGGGGAAAACTTTTACAATGCCCACTTGTTCCGATCCCGGTTTGAATGAAGTTAACACCAGAGCGAAATCGAGCGAAACAAGCTCCAATGAGACCGGCGAAACGTAGGAGTGCAACCCGGTGCATTTTCGGAGTGTTTCGCTCCGGTGCAAGCTTTCACAAAATCCTCCTATTCGGATCTTGATATGTATGAAATTAACATCAATGCGAATTCGACCGAAAACAACCTCCAACAAGACTAACAACACATACGAGGGCAATCCAGTGTGTCTCCGGAGTGTTTCGCTTCGGTGCAAACTTTCGTAATGTCCACTTGTCCGGATCCTGGTTTGAATGAAGTTAACACCAGAGCGAAATCGAGCGAAACAAGCTCCAATGAGACCGGCGACACGTAGGAGTGCAACCCAGTGCATTTTTGAGTGTTTCGCTCCGGTGCAAGCTTTCACAAAATCCACCTATTCGGATCTTGATATGTATGAAATTAACTTCAATGCGAATTCAACCGAAACAAGCTCCAACAAGACAAACAACACTTACGAGGGCAATCCGGTGTGTCTTCGGAGTGTTTCGCTTCGGGGCAAACTTTCAAAATGTCCACTTGTTCGGATCCCGGTTTGAATGAAGTTAACACCAGAGCGAAATCGTGGGAAACCAGATCCAATGAGACTGGCGACACGTAGGAGTGCAACCCGGTGCATTTTCGGGGTGTTTCGCTCCGGTGCAAACTTTCACAAAATCCACCTATTCGGATCTTGATATGTATGGAATTAACATGAAAGCGAATTCGACCGAAACAAGCTCCAACAAGACTAACAACACTTACGAGGGCAATCCGGTGTGTCTTCGGAGTGTTTCGCTTCGGGGCAAACTTTCATAATGTCCACTTGTTCGGATCCCGATTTGAATGAAGTTAACACTAGAGCGAAATCGAGCGAAACAAGATCCAATGAGACCGGCGACACGTAGGAGTGCAACCCGGAGCATTTTCGGAGTGTTCGCTCCGGTGCAAGCTTTCACAAAATCCACCTTTTCGGATCTTGATATGTATGAAATTAACATCAACGCGAATTCGACCGAAAACAAGCTCCAACAAGACTAACAACACTTACGAGGGCAATCCGTTGTGTCTTCGGAGTGTTTCGCTTCGGGGCAAACTTTCTTAATGTCCACTTGTTCGGATCCCGGATTGAATGAAGTTAACAAAAGAGCGAAATCGAGCGAAACAAGCTCCAATGACACCGGCGACACGTAGGAGTGCAACCCGGTGCATTTTCGGAGTGTTTCGCTCCGGTGCAAGCTTTCACAAAATCCACCTATTCGGATCTTGATATGTATGAAATTAACATCAATGCGAATTCGACCGAAACAAGCTCCAACAAGACTAACAACACTTACGAGGGGAATCCGGTGTGTCTTCGTTGTGTTTCGCTTCGGGGTAAACTTTCATAATGTCCACATGTTCGGATCCCGGTTTGAATGAAGTTAACACGAGAGCGAAATTGGGCGAAACAAGCTCCAATGAGACCGGCGACACGCAGGAGTGCAACTCGGTGCATTTTCGGAGTGTTTCGCTCCGGTGCAAGCTTTCACAAAATCCACCTTTTCAGATCTTGATATATATGAAATTAACATCATTGCGAATTCGACCGAAACAAGCTCCAACAAGACTAACAACACTTACGAGGGCAATCCGGTGTGTTTTCGGAGTGTTTTACGGGGAAAACTTTTACAATGCCCACTTGTTCCGATCCCGGTTTGAATGAAGTTAACACCAGAGCGAAATCGAGCGAAACAAGCTCCAATGAGACCGGCGAAACGTAGGAGTGCAACCCGGTGCATTTTCGGAGTGTTTCGCTCCGGTGCAAGCTTTCACAAAATCCTCCTATTCGGATCTTGATATGTATGAAATTAACATCAATGCGAATTCGACCGAAAACAACCTCCAACAAGACTAACAACACATACGAGGGCAATCCAGTGTGTCTCCGGAGTGTTTCGCTTCGGTGCAAACTTTCGTAATGTCCACTTGTCCGGATCCTGGTTTGAATGAAGTTAACACCAGAGCGAAATCGAGCGAAACAAGCTCCAATGAGACCGGCGACACGTAGGAGTGCAACCCAGTGCATTTTCGGAGTGTTTCGCTCCGGTGCAAGCTTTCACAAAATCCACCTATTCGGATCTTGATATGTATGAAATTAACTTCAATGCGAATTCAACCGAAACAAGCTCCAACAAGACAAACAACACTTACGAGGGCAATCCGGTGTGTCTTCGGAGTGTTTCGCTTCGGGGCAAACTTTCAAAATGTCCACTTGTTCGGATCCCGGTTTGAATGAAGTTAACACCAGAGCTAAATCGCGGGAAACCAGATCCAATGAGACTGGCGACACGAGGAGTGCAACCGGTGCATTTTGAGGTGTTTCGCTCGGTGCAAACTTTCACAAAATCCACCTATTAGGATCTTGATATGTATGGAATTAACATGAAAGCGAATTCGATCAAACAAGCTCCAACAAGACTAACAACACTTACGAGGGCAATCCGGTGTGTCTTGAGTGTTTCGCCGGGCAAACTTTCATAATGTCCACTTGTTGGATCCCGATTTGAATGAAGTTAACACTAGAGCGAAATCGGCGTAAACAAGATCCAATGAGACCGGCGACACGTAGGAGTGCAACCCGGAGCATTTTCGGAGTGTTTCGCTCCGGTGCAAGCTTTCACAAAATCCACCTTTTCGGATCTTGATAAGTATGAAATTAACATCAACGCGAATTCGACCGAAAACAAGCTCCAACAAGACTAACAACACTTACGAGGGCAATCCGTTGTGTCTTCGGAGTGTTTCGCTTCGGGGGCAAACTTTCATAATGTCCACTTGTTCGGATCCCGATTTGAATGAAGTTAACACTAGAGCGAAATCGAGCGAAACAAGATCCAATGAGACCGGCGACACGTAGGAGTGCAACCCGGAGCATTTTCGGAGTGTTTCGCTCCGGTGCAAGCTTTCAAAAAATCCACCTTTTAGGATCTTGATATGTATGAAATTAACATCAACGAATTCGACCGAAAACAAGCTCCAACAAGACTAACAACACTTACGAGGGCAATCCGTTGTGTCTTCGGAGTGTTTCGCTTCGGGGCAAACTTTCTTAATGTCCACTTGTTCGGATCCCGGATTGAATGAAGTTAACAAAAGAGCGAAATCGAGCGAAACAAGCTCCAATGACACCGGCGACACGAGGAGTGCAACCGGTGCATTTTCGAGTGTTTCGCTCCGGTGCAAGCTTTCACAAAATCCACCTATTCGGATCTTGATATGTATGAAATTAACATCAATGCGAATTCGACCGAAACAAGCTCCAACAAGACTAACAACACTTACGAGGGGAATCCGGTGTGTCTTCGTTGTGTTTCGCTTCGGGGTAAACTTTCATAATGTCCACATGTTCGGATCCCGGTTTGAATGAAGTTAACACGAGAGCGAAATTGGGCGAAACAAGCTCCAATGAGACCGACGACACGCTGGAGTGCAACTCGGTGCATTTTCGGAGTGTTTCGCTCCGGTGCAAGCTTTCACAAAATCCACCTTTTCAGATCTTGATATATATGAAATTAACATCATTGCGAATTCGACCGAAACAAGCTCCAACAAGACTAACAACACTTACGAGGGCAATCCGGTGTGTTTTCGAAGTGTTTCGCTTCGGGGAAAACTTTTACAATGCCCACTTGTTCCGATCCCGGTTTGAATGAAGTTAACACCAGAGCGAAATCGAGCGAAACAAGCTCCAATGAGACCGGCGAAACGTAGGAGTGCAACCCGGTGCATTTTCGGAGTGTTTCGCTCCGGTGCAAGCTTTCACAAAATCCTCCTATTCGGATCTTGATATGTATGAAATTAACATCAATGCGAATTCAACCGAAAACAACCTCCAACAAGACTAACAACACATACGAGGGCAATCCGGTGTGTCTCCTGAGTGTTTAAACCGGTGCAAACTTTCGTAATGTCCACTTGTCGGATCCTGGTTTGAATGAAGTTAACACCAGAGCGAAATCGAGCTAAACAAGCTCCAATGAGACCGGCGACACGTAGGAGTGCAACCCAGTGCATTTTCTGAGTGTTTCGCTCCGGTGCAAGCTTTCACAAAATCCACCTATTCGGATCTTGATATGTATGAAATTAACTTCAATGCGAATTCAACCGAAACAAGCTCCAACAAGACAAACAACACTTACGAGGGCAATCCGGTGTGTCTTGAGTGTTTCGCCGGGCAAACTTTCAAAATGTCCACTTGTTCGATCCGGTTTGAATGAAGTTAACACCAGAGCGAAATCGGGAAACCAGATCCAATGAGACTGGCGACACGAGGAGTGCAACCGGTGCATTTTCGGGGTGTTTCGCTCCGGTGCAAACTTTCACAAAATCCACCTATTCGGATCTTGATATGTATGGAATTAACATGAAAGCGAATTCGACCGAAACAAGCTCCAACAAGACTAACAACACTTACGAGGGCAATCCGGTGTGTCTTCGGAGTGTTTCGCTTCGGGGCAAACTTTCATAATGTCCACTTGTTCGGATCCCGATTTGAATGAAGTTAACACTAGAGCGAAATCGAGCGAAACAAGATCCAATGAGACCGGCGACACGAGGAGTGCAACCCGAGCATTTTCGAGTGTTTCGCTCGGTGCAAGCTTTCACAAAATCCACCTTTTCGGATCTTGATAAGTATGAAATTAACATCAACGCGAATTCGACCGAAAACAAGCTCCAACAAGACTAACAACACTTACGAGGGCAATCCGTTGTGTCTTCGGAGTGTTTCGCTTCGGGGCAAACTTTCATAATGTCCACTTGTTCGGATCCCGATTTGAATGAAGTTAACACTAGAGCGAAATCGAGCGAAACAAGATCCAATGAGACCGGCGACACGTAGGAGTGCAACCCGGAGCATTTTCGGAGTGTTTCGCTCCGGTGCAAGCTTTCACAAAATCCACCTTTTCGGATCTTGATATGTATGAAATTAACATCAACGCGAATTCGACCGAAAACAAGCTCCAACAAGACTAACAACACTTACGAGGGCAATCCGTTGTGTCTTCGGAGTGTTTCGCTTCGGGGCAAACTTTCTTAATGTCCACTTGTTCGATCCGGATTGAATGAAGTTAACAAAGAGCGAAATCGGCGAAACAAGCTCCAATGACACCGGCGACACGTAGGAGTGCAACCCGGTGCATTTTCGGAGTGTTTCGCTCCGGTGCAAGCTTTCACAAAATCCACCTATTCGGATCTTGATATGTATGAAATTAACATCAATGCGAATTCGACCGAAACAAGCTCCAACAAGACTAACAACACTTACGAGGGGAATCCGGTGTGTCTTCGTTGTGTTTCGCTTCGGGGTAAACTTTCATAATGTCCACATGTTCGGATCCCGGTTTGAATGAAGTTAACACGAGAGCGAAATTGGGCGAAACAAGCTCCAATGAGACCGACGACACGCTGGAGTGCAACTCGGTGCATTTTCGGAGTGTTTCGCTCCGGTGCAAGCTTTCACAAAATCCACCTTTTCAGATCTTGATATATATGAAATTAACATCATTGCGAATTCGACCGAAACAAGCTCCAACAAGACTAACAACACTTACGAGGGCAATCCGGTGTGTTTTCGGAGTGTTTCGCTTCGGGGAAAACTTTTACAATGCCCACTTGTTCGATCCGGTTTGAATGAAGTTAACACCAGAGCGAAATCGAGCGAAACAAGCTCCAATGAGGCCGTGAACGAGGAGTGCAACCGGTGCATTTTGAGTGTTTCGCTCGGTGCAAGCTTTCACAAAATCCTCCTATTAGGATCTTGATATGTATGAAATTAACATCAATGCGAATTCAACCAAAACAACCTCCAACAAGACTAACAACACATACGAGGGCAATCCAGGGTGTCTCTTGAGTGTTTCGCTTCGGTGCAAACTTTCGTAATGTCCACTTGTCCGGATCCTGGTTTGAATGAAGTTAACACCAGAGCGAAATCGAGCGAAACAAGCTCCAATGAGACCGGCGACACGTAGGAGTGCAACCCAGTGCATTTTCGGAGTGTTTCGCTCCGGTGCAAGCTTTCACAAAATCCACCTATTCGGATCTTGATATGTATGAAATTAACTTCAATGCGAATTCAACCGAAACAAGCTCCAACAAGACAAACAACACTTACGAGGGCAATCCGGTGTGTCTTCGGAGTGTTTCGCTTCGGGGCAAACTTTCAAAATGTCCACTTGTTCGGATCCCGGTTTGAATGAAGTTAACACCAGAGCGAAATCGTGGGAAACCAGATCCAATGAGACTGGCGACACGTAGGAGTGCAACCCGGTGCATTTTCGGGGTGTTTCGCTCCGGTGCAAACTTTCACAAAATCCACCTATTCGGATCTTGATATGTATGGAATTAACATGAAAGCGAATTCGACCGAAACAAGCTCCAACAAGACTAACAACACTTACGAGGGCAATCCGGTGTGTCTTCGGAGTGTTTCGCTTCGGGGCAAACTTTCATAATGTCCACTTGTTCGGATCCCGATTTGAATGAAGTTAACACTAGAGCG
Source organism: Guadua angustifolia (assembly GCA_036346375.1). Lineage (NCBI taxonomy): Eukaryota > Viridiplantae > Streptophyta > Magnoliopsida > Poales > Poaceae > Guadua > Guadua angustifolia. The sequence continues at coordinate 9,759 of JAYEVE010001981.1, forward strand.
AAATCGGCGTAAACAAGATCCAATGAGACCGCGACACGAGGAGTGCAACCCGGAGCATTTTCGGAGTGTTTCGCTCCGGTGCAAGCTTTCACAAAATCCACCTTTTCGGATCTTGATAAGTATGAAATTAACATCAACGCGAATTCGACCGAAAACAAGCTCCAACAAGACTAACAACACTTACGAGGGCAATCCGTTGTGTCTTCGGAGTGTTTCGCTTCGGGGCAAACTTTCATAATGTCCACTTGTTCGGATCCCGATTTGAATGAAGTTAACAAAGAGCGAAATCGAGCGAAACAAGCTCCAATGACACGGCGACACGTAGGAGTGCAACCCGGTGCATTTTCGGAGTGTTTCGCTCCGGTGCAAGCTTTCACAAAATCCACCTATTCGGATCTTGATATGTATGAAATTAACATCAATGCGAATTCGACCAAACAAGCTCCAACAAGACTAACAACACTTACGAGGGCAATCCGGTGTGTCTTCGAGTGTTTCGCTTCGGGCAAACTTTCATAATGTCCACTTGTTGGATCCGGTTTGAATGAAGTTAAC
>JAYEVE010001850.1:0-10618 GCA_036346375.1 Guadua angustifolia
TCACTCTAAATTGCGACAAACACCCTACTTCACGAACTCCTGAGGAAAAATACGAATTTAGGAGGCTACTCCATGGTTTTTGTGGAGCTCCTCAAGTGGTACTCCAAGAAACACCGTTTCGTACCCACTCGTGAAATTCCTAGGTAATTACCTATCTTTGTCACTGGTTACACACATAAAAAAGTTCCTAAGTAATTACTCACCTTTGCCACTGGTTTAACATCCAAGGGCATAAATGGGTATCCACACCAAAATTATCTATTTTTGAAGCTGGATCTAATTTAGAAGCCAAACACCTCCCTTTCCTACGTCAACTCTATGGAGGAGCTACTCTATGTGGAGCTGGTGGAGTGGAGTTGATTTTTTTGGAGTGAAACTCTCCCAAACAGGCTCTAATTGTACCATAGCTAGCTATTTCACATGGAGATTAATTGGAGAATGCTAGCTTAATTCTATGTACATTTTGATCATGTGCTTTTATAGTTAGGTTCTCACTCAAGATTAAAGCCAAACGCGTGCTTGTCGAATTCCGGAGGTTGGCAATTGGACGCTTCCGTTCGCAGAGATGGCATTTTCAACAATCGATAGATATGGCGGCAGATCTCGTATTATTGCACAAGGCCATACCCAAGATGATAGGGCCATAAAACTGCTTGGTCCCTCGGTTACGTCTCTCTCTCAGACGGAAAGCTAACTTTACTCGAATTTGGCAGGAGAACATCTGTTAAATCAATAGGTGGAAAAGCGTTGTAAGCGACACGTGATATTTTATTATATTTTTAAGGTTAAGGAAATGGTTAGATTTATAATTTTATTTAAGATAGAAAAAAGAGCAGTGCCAGTAGTCGGACATCCGACGTGAGCTTTTTTCGTATGTCCGACTTGAGCTTTTTTCGTTGGACAATGGGCGCAATATTTTTTAATAACGTATGTAACAAAATTAATCACCGTGTGCAATATTTTTTTATAGGTATTCTTACTATCATCGTGTATTTATGTTACACACGATGATTAAAAATGTTGCACGCATTTACCACTTCCGTAAAGCTTTACTACTGCTCCCTTGGCTGCCAAGTTGGGCTGGGTTGGGCTGGACTGGCATAAGGACGTAGTACCTCTCGAAGAATCTGGACTCATGGTCCGTACACCGCCCTCCTAATCTATCTTTCCTTCGTTTGGACGAAGAGACAGCGATACAGCATATCATTTTTTTTACAGGAAAGAAACAGTAGAAGAGGCTCCTGCTGTGATGAAGAGGCAGTCGATCAATCTATCATTACAGTAACACATCTCTATATCCCCAAAAGAGGGACATAATTATTCCATTATATTAATATACACACTAATTAATCATCCATAGGGCATGTGGTTACTAGTAGAATTACAAAAGTGGGATTATACTTGCAGTATATGGTGGAAAAATATAAATAAGTTTTAGCCATTGATTTCTTAACGGTGTTTCTACTACTCTACTATCAAAGAAAGTATAAATAAATATAGCTAATCTGATCAAATGAATCGAAAAAAAAACAAATCACATTGAATTTAATGCAACAACTTAAGTTGCAAGCGACTGGGAGTTCGTTGGGCCAGGTGACACACCGATCAGCCTGCTACTAATCTCAGTATTAGCAGCAAATCAAAATGTTTTAACTGAAACAAATACGGTGCGTACGTACGTGTAGTATACTACTACTGAAACTTTTGGAATTGAGGTCACCCGTGACGCCATTGAGCGAGGCTACTTGTGAATAACAAAATCGTCGCGAAATCTTGGAAGGACAAACCCGGGGCTGCCACGTGGGCATGCATGATGCTGGTTGCCGTTGGTAGCTGGATTTAGCAAGTGACGATTAAATTAATCCGGGTTGGGCTAGTGGAGAGCCATGATTAGCGTATATTTATATCACTAGCTACTAGCTAGCTTAGCTTAGCTTCTTCTTTTGGTAGTACTAGTACACTCCTAGCAGGAGTATATACATTAACTAATCTACGTGATTGATTAATTAATTAATTAGTTAAAGATGCCGTGACAGTTGCGACGGAGTCCAGAAGCGTCTGTTTGGTCTACGGATTCGCGTTGTATATTGGCCTCTGAATCTTACCAGAAATAAAGTTCTCCAATCGGCATGCTGTGCCTCCAACTCTGAACTTTTTTAAAACAAAATTTACGATGTGTTATAATGGTAGTATATACTACCTCTGGTCATTAATAGTTATAGTTTTGAACATAAATACAGTTAAACTTTTTAAAATTTTGTTTGTTAATATCTTTTAAAATATTTAAATTGGATATATACATGAAAATCATATGAGTAGATTTGTCTTGAAATGTAATTTTCATAATATTACAATTTTATTAGGTTTTATAAATATATTATAATACAAATTAATGGTTAAATCTATATTTTAGAGACTATGTCGATGTCCAAAACAATAATTGTTTGTGATAAAAAGAATAGTGGGTAGTAGAAATCAGATCTAACCATTTATCTATTAAGAGTGTTACTACCACTCTACTACCGGAGAAAAATATAAATAAGTAATAGCTAATCTAATTCATTATATCGAAAAGAATGCATATCCGTATTAAATTTAGTGTACTGGAAATAACTTTTCTTTTTTCTTTGAGGCGTCAACTCTGAACTCTGAACTCTGAAGGTGAAGCGAAAATTCAGACCAAGAGAGGTGTTTTGACAAATATTAGTATACATGTGCACGTGCTTGTTTTGGGCTTGGACCGAATTCAGGAAGCCATGAATTACCTACCGTGGAAGCCCATTTCCTCAAGGCCCATGAATTGCAAGTGAGGGCCGACAAAGCGAGATATGTAAGGGTACTTTCTCATTTTCTGACTTCAGCGTGTGAACATTGCTTTGGGACTGTCAGCTTGGCTGTTAAATCCCATATTCCCAATCAACATAAAATTGAAGAAAGGAGGTGATTTTATGTACGACTATTTAAAAGTTATATAAATATTACAGCACGAATGAAATGTATATTACTTACCCTTCGTTTGTTTTAATACTATACAGTTTATATTAAGAAGGTATGCATAGAAGTAAGGGTGAAAGTGGAGCGGATAATATCCGGACCGTATCCGTATCCGATATCCGTTTTTAGGGAAATGGCAAAGAATCTGATATCCGTCGGATACGGATACGGATAATTATCCGGATCGGGCAAACGGATACGGAGCGGATATGGGGGAGGTGATATCCGACGGATACGGATATCCGTATCCGGATATCCGTATACTCGATCGAGCAGGAGGCTGCGAGCATAGCCCAATGGCCCATCTGCGGTCGATGCAGGTCCAATGGCCCATCCGGATATCCCAACGGCCAAGAGGCAGGACCGTCGATCCGGTCTCCACTCGAACTCTATGTTAAGATTTCGTTACCTTATGTTTGTTTTAAACACTATTCTATAAGTTTTGTTATGTTTATAGATTATGTACTCTAAATCCTAATATTCGTGTTGAAACTTGTGTTTTCGCTTTGCATATTATCCGATTAAATATTTGGTTTCATTTACATTTCGATCCGACTCGATTACTATCCGTTTATTATTATCCGATATCGATTCAATATCCGATCCGTTTTAAATTATCCGTATCCGTATCCGCATCCGGGTGAAAAAAATGTGAGCGGATATGAAAATATCACTATCCGACCGAATCCGCTCCGTTTTCATCCTAGAAGCACTAAAGGTATTAATCTGCCCTTTTTTTGGCTACTTACGCAAAGTTTCTGCATCGCTCCTCTGAATGCTCACCAGCTGTCACCATGCATGCATCCTTTGAATTGCTTGCAGAGAGAACTTATCCAGCTGTGCCACTAGGGATGAGAATTGAGGCTAGCTAGTACCTACATCACATATGCATGAATGGGTTGATATTATCTGGAATATGTTCTCTCATTAAAGATCATGATGAAAGATTCTAGTTGGATGCAAAAGGGTGAACCCATCTGCTTTTCGAGCTGCCTATAAATAGCTCCGGAAGGTAGCAAGCATGGCGATCGAACCAGCAGGCAACAATGAGCTAGCTAGCCATGCGCAATATATAAGATCTACGAGAGTATTGAAGAAGAAGAGAGAGAGCAAGGCTTACATGGAGATAAGGGTCTGGCTCTGGTAGCCAAGGATGACTTGCCTGTGTCCTCCTCCTCCAAGGCTTAGCAGTGAAGAATGAGCTAGCCTTGGTGTGCAGGTCTCATGGGCAGTCTCCTTGGCTAACCTGAGTGACTCTTATCACTCATGCTAGCCTTGCATCTCTCGAATAATTTGCGCGGGCATTGTCCTGGAGAGGAAAACTTTGCTGTATATATGCTGGTTATTAGCTTCAAGCTGGCGATCATATATACACACACACGCAAGGCACATCGGCGCATGCATGTGCATGTTTCTGCAACATCGATCTATGCATGCAGATGTAGTCATATGAATTAACTAGATCTATTTAATTAGCTATATATAGAGAGGATATACAAATATCTCCCTGGTGCAGCATCCTCGCACTTTACACTTAACCTGACGGTGCCGGCCAACTGCGTAGTGCATTAGTGTGTGTGAGCGTGTGTGTAATGCAGCAGGTTCCTCTACTGTTCCAAGAGAAATAGTTCAGCTGCAGCCTGCAGGTTATCCTTCCTCCAAAAAGTTCAGCAGGAATCACGGCATGGAAGAAAGCTGTCGAAGAAGTGCACGATCGAATGCGTGCGTACGTGCATGTCAGTTGCCAACTTGCCATACGATCCGGCTATATATGCTTGCAAGCCTCGGCCCTAGTTGTTAATTAATTCAAGGATTGGATACGGCTTCTACATACTGTAATAATTGCTTTATTGCTTTATCTTTAATGCATAGCAGAGCTCTGGTCGTTTTCTTAAAAAAAACACATGTAATAATTTCTACTAAATAAAGTGAGAGTTTCTTCTCACGTCATTTCATCAAAATTAACCATCTTTGCCACTGCTCTTTAATTACCCACATTTGCCCGCATCATTTCATCAAAATTACCCACCTTTACCTGCGTCACTTCATCAAAATTACCCATCTTTGCCACTGCTCTTTAATTACCCACCTTTACCACTGTTAGTGCTCTTTGCAAATAATTTTTTTTATCGCAAATTGATTTTTTGTTGCAACGCACAGGCACATGGCTAGTTAATGTATATGGGGCCTGTAGTTTAATTCATCTACCAATTTGACGTTGTCTCCGCACATGTATATATATCTTGTCACTGCCCCCTTGTAAATATAATTCACGCATTTCATATCTTGATAACTATCTTTATTTTTACTAGCTAATTGGAGGCTCCTTTGGTAGCCCTTATGTTAATCCTAGAAAAAAAACTAGAAATTATCATAAACAAAAGAGGGCCAAAGTTCCCACGTTAATCCAAGAAAAAGGAAACATCCCACGTTAATCGAAGAAAAAGAAAACATCTTGATCATTTGATTTCCTTGATTGCTGCAATCCATATATGGAAGGGATTTAATTGATATGTGCAGCTGATCGATTTCTAACCCAGCTTCGTATATGGATGGACTTGGACTCAAACCATGTTTTGGATCCTTTTTTTTTTCTTTTCCAAATTAGCTAGACTACCTGCTACTTCATAAGGAAACATTCAATTGGTATTTATTAAATTCCTCGATGCATTGCATGTATATATCATACGTTCCGGAAAGCAAATTCCATATGCATGTCTATATATCAATAGTTGATCTTTCATCGTTTCTGCGAGTCTGGTGCAAAGACAAGCCAATAGTGATGGGCATGTTCTATATAATATTAGGTGACGTGTGTACATGCACGGGACGACCTGGATCAAGTGTTGTATTGGCTCAAGCCCTCGATCAAGCAGGACAAACGAATGCAACACATGGCCATACTTGCACAGCAAAATATGTAGATAGGGTGATATAGCTAGGTAATGACTAATATGCAACAATTACAAAATAGGAGGTTAAGCACCGGAACACAATTTTCCCACAATTTTCCACGTCCCCTGCCCTAGCCGCCAGACTCAGCCTAGCGCCGCCGGACCTCTTCCCACCCTTTCTCCCGCCGCTGCGGAGCGAGCTCGCGGAGGCCCGTTCAGCTCGAGGAAGGCGGCGGCGGGGCCATCTCGCCCCATGGACTCGATTGCCCAAATCCGTGCGGGGACGTCTGTGGTTGCGCTCTCCACTTCGGCGGGTGGAACTCCGATGGTCTGGCGGCCGGATCTTTGGTGTCCCTCACTGGATCCGTGCTCTCGGCCCCTGGTTTTAGCTGTTCTTGGTGGGAGCCTTGCCGGCGGATGATGTGCTGGTCTCGGTCTTTGGTGGTGCTCGCATCTTGTGGATGATGGGCGATCTAGGTGACTACTCTTGCCGCGTCTTCATCTCTTACTAGCGTTGTTCATACATTTCTTTTGACCTATGTCATCTTAGCATCGATTCGGATTCGCTTTCTTAGGCGACACAACTCATTTTTAGATGCACTCTATGGACTTGATGATCGTGTGCCTATTGGCTAGCTCGCGAATCTGTCATCGTAGAGTCGAACATCTAAAAATTGTGGCCTTGAGAAGGTGGCCGTTGCTATTGGCAAAGATTAAGTGGTATGGCGGCACTCGCTCGAAATGAGGGTGGTTGCAACACTGGGATCTCCGGTACTTTGACTTCAGGGAGAAATCCCTAGGTCTGACCTTAGTTGGTTGTGCCTGGCAATGGTCTTGTTGAAGGCATTGTTTTGTAGTCAGAGAATTTACTTTCCGAGGTGAAAACCTTTGGTCTGGCCTTCACTGGTTGGATCATGGCAATGGCGGTGCGTGTGCGTATCGAGTCCTTCTTGGAGGCGTTGTCATTAGAGAGTTTTTATCGCGGTCCAAGTGTTGCTATGATGGTAGATAGTCTTGAAGACAATATTGCGTGATGTAGTTTGCCGCGACGGTTCCTTTGTCTTTTCTTGTGTATGTGTGTTTGGCTGTGTACACCCTAGCTGTGTAGAGGCTGGGAGTCTTCTTAGTTTAATTGTATCACCTTGATGTAATTTACTAAGATTAATAAAAGCTTCCTTTATCGAAAAAGCTTAAGCATTATGTGCTATTAAGTTTAGCTTAGGCATTATGTGCTATTTATCACTTCGGTTCCGACAAACCCTAAGGGGCATACAAGCAACTCCGATTGTCAAGCTGGGTTAGCCGCTCGACCTGTCATAGTAGCAGTAAATCCACCTTAATTTGTGAATGTTGGTGCTCAAGACCAAAGCATGCAGTGGTCAGAAGTCACGAAAAGCATGTCTTTCCAATGTTGAGTTGCATCTACCAACCAGTTCGCCCAAAAGTTTAAGACGTGGAATAAAAGTGGGTTGCAATTATTTTTTTAATTACGCCAATAGGATCTTAAACTCGAGACTTCTTGATTCTGATACCATATTGAGCTGCATGAAGAAAGATGGACAATTCACTTATGTGCTGTTTGGTTGCCTTCTCAACTCAGCCAGACTGTATGAGTGGAGCCAGGCTGGTGGGATCCAGGCTGAGTAGATGCAAGGAGATGCTGTTTGGTTGATTGCATGAGCTGGTGCAAGCTGAGAAGAGATGGTGTTTGGTTGATTGCATGAGCTGGTGTAGGCTGAGAAGAGATGTTGTTTGGTTGATTGTAATTTGTGTTGTTCTTGTTGTCATGTTCAGACATTCCAGTACCTATTAGGAGTTGCATAATAGAGATTTGTGTCCTTTGGGTTTATACTTTTGTAGCGCCCTGGTGTTTGGTACTCATCAACGCAACTCATCAACCCTTTGATGAAAAATGAACCGGATAAAAGTGACACTGATCTTCAGCATGCTATGATCAGTGCATATGGTGTATGCGAAATGATCAGTACCCCTAGAAATACACAACAAAGTACATGCCGCTATACTTGCAACTACATTTCTGCTGTAAAGAACATGAAAGGATGTTCATCCTACTTTTTAACAAAGTACATGCCATTATAGAGTTTTTACGCTTTTGTTCAGCTAAAAGGTAAAATGGAATGTGAGCTACCATATTTGTTCCTCCTTCACCCCAGTACAGATAAACAAATGGCTGGTTCGTTCATGAGCCCTATAAATAATCAGCATATAACATCACTGTTCCCAGTATTGTCATGCTTGTTTACTTACAGCTGCTCTAGTAAATGTACAGCGGCTCAGGCCAAATTCCTCTCGTTACTGGCAATAGCAAGGCGCAGTTCCCAAGCTGATCTAAATGTGCTTATCCATCAGCTGCGTAGAAAGGAAGCGACTTCAGTGGCATCACCTGTTCCTACAACAGAGGGATGTGGCATTAGTGATCCAATCCATGCATTTCAATTCACAAAATAGGAATTTAATTTGCCTTGGAAGCTACCTCAGAGCTTTCCAGACGATCTGAAGGGAAATGAAGTCCAGTGGAATAGTTCTCAAGCACTTCAGGACTCTTCATCCATGCTTTATGTGCCTCAATGGCTTTCAGCTTGTAGCGAAACATCTGCCAAAATAAATCCAATTATCAGGAGCACTGCATTTGACTCACACAATAATAATGAATTAAAGCAAGTTCTCTGAAAGAAACGTCGGTTGCTCTTCCCCTTGTTTCAATTTGGTCAGCTAGCACCTCATAATGGCACAAGATAGTCCAGTGCACAAGACAGGAAGTGTGAAATAGATGATAAGCCTGCAAAGATCATGTGTAGCAGCCATTACAGCAGAAGACTTAGAATTTGAAAGAGGAAATTCTCTACTTGCTACTCCATGTTATTTCAAGTTACTACTGAATGCTACTACTCAATTCCATGCTACTACTCAATGTCACCGAATCAATTCTAAGTTCGGAGACCTGGAGGCGTGGACGAGAGATTGCCGGCGTGGGGGTTGGAGACGGGCGGAGAAGAGCCGGCGTGGGGGAGCCGGCGGTCGGAGCAGGCGTGGGGGAGCCGGCGGTCGGAGCCGATGGTCGGACCAGGCGTCGGGACTCGCAGAGGCGGCAGATGGGTTCCGATCTGGAGCAGGTGTGGCGTCGTGTGGGGGAGATGGGTGAGGCAGGGAGCCGTGCGAGAGGGAGGCGTGGGGGAGATGGGTGAGGCGGCGTCGAGCTAGGCGTGGGAAACCTTCGCCAGATTGATCTGAGCAGGCCGCCGAACGCCCAAAATTTCGTTCTGGGGCCTGGCTCCGGGGGCAGAATTGCATCGATTGAGCCTGATCCAGATACCTGATAAGCCAACCAAACAGTGAAACTTTGCATCTACAGAGCCAATTTTCTCCAGATGCAGCCAACCAAACAGCCCATTATACTTCAGCATCCAATTTCCACTCTTAAAGATTGCCAATCCTGATGGTGTACAACATGGACGACATGCGAATTGAAATTTACATTTGAGATATTGATAATATAAACAACGGGCTTCCCTTAAGGCTGAGTCCATGAAGAACATTAATTCTGTTTGGAGAGGAAAGAAAAAAGCTACAGTGGTCGAATAGCAAACAAGTAGGAGTTTGTTTCTTGAAGGATAAAGAAGACCTTCTTTCATATATTACCAACTATGAATTGCAGATGGATTTATCTAAAATCTAATTTGAAAAAACTATTCTACCCACATATATATAAATTAAACAATCTAATTAATTTGGTACCTAGATATATGTAAGTTACGAAATAAAATAACACAAGCATTGATAAAATATAAAAAAAATGGAAATTCGGATTTTTTTTCAAATTTCAAAGCATAAAAAATTCATTATAAATGCCCACAAATGTCAAACATTATATAAATTAACAATTATATCTGTAGCCCAATGACTGGTATCTATAATTCCAAGGGAATATAATAAAAGGGGAAAAAAGATTGATAGGGGACTGTATGTGGTGTAGATAAGATAAGTATTCCCATGCCAATTAAAGCTGCATGCTGGCCAACATGCATATGAACATATGAACATGCATGAGCCGCAAAGCACTACTACTGCAAACGATCGGAGCTAATCCGTAGTTCCCAACGTAAAAAAGCTAGACAGATAGAGACACGATTCTTCTACATGTCGTGCGTGAAGTAGGCGCCGCCGCCGGTGCATGAATGTTGTAATTAGCCAACAGAGATGAACAGAAAAGACAATTGCACCTTTATTTGCCATGTCTCTTTTGCTGATCCTGAATATGTATTAGTTGTAACAAATGAAGAAATTGTACTCATATATTGGTGATCGAATGAGTATGTAAACTTTTTTTTATCGGAAATGAGTATGTAAAGTTTAGTATTAACACTATGCGTTGTTGTTGCGTGCGTAACTTAATTCAGCAACCAACACTAGCATTTGTTAATATATATATCTATGCTAAAGATTAATACTACACACCAACTTAATTAATTACTTCAAAACCGATTTCCTTCATGTTTTTTTTCTATCTACTCGTTCGGTTCCATCGCTGGACCAGATATGCAAAATGGCTTGCATATACACGAGAGCTTATTAAAGAGAGATAATATAGCCACGTCAAATACCTATGTAAAATTTATTTCATCTAGTGAAAGCGGCTTTTTTTTTTGTAGGTACTTAGATGTTGTATCTATTTAGATATAGTTATATACAAAAGCACCGTTAATAAACAT
>JAYEVE010001451.1:0-11281 GCA_036346375.1 Guadua angustifolia
CTTACAAGGAAGCCGGTGAAGGTATTGGATGTTGCGAAGCATCACGAAGCGAGATCATCCGTTTTGCAAAGTCGATGGAGTAATCATTGAAGAAGCCACTTGGGCGAAGAGGATCTGAAGTCAGTTTCCCCACTATTCTCTAAGGATCCGAATCTAAAATCGAATTCCCTTTAAGGAGGTTAGTAACATCGAAATTTGAGTTTTGGAATGTTTAAATTCAAAGTGAACCATTTGCATTTTCTTGAATTAATACGGCAATTTGAATTTTCTAATTAATGAAAAGATTTAATTAGATTAATCTAAGCATCAAATTAAAGGTTTGCCTCGGTCCTTCTTTGGAATCCATGATGTGTTCCATGTGTCTCGATTGAAGAAGTGCTGGAGTGCGAAGACGATGTCGTTGGAAGCTATCGATTTGCAAAGAATCTCACTTACAAGGAACGCGGTGAAGGTATTGGATGTTGCGAGCGCATCACGAAGCGAGATCATCGTTTTTGCAAAGTCGATTGGAGTAATCATTGAAGGAAGCCACTTGGGAGGCGAGAAGAGGATCTGAAGTCGAGGTTTCCCCTATTCTCTAAGCGATCCAGAATCTGGAATTGAGATTCCCTTTAAGGGGAGGTTAGTAACATCGAAATTTGAGTTTTGGAATGTTTAAATTCAAGAGTGAACCATTTGCATTTTCTTGAATTAATTCTGAGCTTAATTTGAATTTTCTAATTAATGAAAAGATTTAATTAGATTAATCTAAGCATCAAATTAAAGGTTTGCCTCGGTCCTTCCTTTGGAATCCATGATGTGTTCCATGTGTCTCGATTGAAGAAGTGCTGCGAGTGCGAAAGAAGCAATGTGATTGGAAGCTATCGATTTGCAAGAGAATCTCACTTACAAGGAAGGACGGTGAAGGTATTGGATGTTGCGAGCGCATCACGAAAGCGAGATCATCCGTTTTGCAAAGTCGATGGAGTAATCATTGAAGAAGCCACTTGGGGCGAAGAAGAGGATCTGAAGTCGAGTTCCCCTATTCTCTAGCGATCCGAATCTAAATGTGAGATTCCCTTTAAGGGGAGGTTAAGTAACATCCCAAAATTTGAGTTTTGGAATGTTTAAATTCAAGTGAACCATTTGCATTTTCTTGAATTAATTACGCTTAATTTGAATTTTCTAATTAATGAAAAGATTTAATTAGATTAATCTAAGCATCAAATTAAAGGTTTGCCTCGGTCCTTCTTTGGAATCCATGATGTGTTCCATGTGTCTCGATTGAAGAAGTGCTGCGAGTGCGAGAAGCGAGATGTAGATTGGAAGCTATCGATTTGCAGAGAATCTCACTTACAAGGAGCGACGGTGAAGGTATTGGATGTTGCGAGCGCATCACGAAGCGAGGATCATCCGTTTTGCAAAGTCGATTGGAGTAATCATTGGAAGAAGCCACTTGGGAAGCGAAAGGATCTGAAGTCAGAGTTTCCCACCTATTCTCTAAGCGATCGAATCTGGGTCGAGATTCCCTTTAAGGGAGGTTCGTAACATCCCAAATTTGAGTTTTGGAATGTTTAAATTCAAAGTGAACCATTTGCATTTTCTTGAATTAATTACGACTTAATTTGAATTTTCTAATTAATGAAAAGATTTAATTAGATTAATCTAAGCATCAAATTAAAGGTTTGCCTCGGTCCTTCTTTGGAATCCATGATGTGTTCCATGTGTCTCGATTGAAGAAGTGCTGCGAGTGCGAAGAAGCGGATGTCGTTGGAAGCTATCGATTTGCAGAGAATCTCACTTACAAGGAGACCGGTGAAGGTATTGGATGTTGCGAGCGCATCACGAAAGCGGATCATCCGTTTTGCAAAGTCGATGGAGTAATCATTGGAAGAGAAGCCACTTGGGGCGAGAAGAGGATCTGAAGTCGAGTTTCCCGCTATTCTCTAGGCGGTCCGAATCTGAATTGAGATTCCCTTTAAGGGAGGTTAGTAACATCCCAAAATTTGAGTTTTGGAATGTTAAATTAAATGAACCTTTCATTTTTTGAAAATCCTCAATTTAACAAAATTTGAAAAGTTTAATTGATTTCAAGCATCAAATTAAATTTGCCCGGTCCTTTTGGAATCCATGAGGCCATTGGGGATTGAAAAAATTTCCCCAAAAAGCAAAGGTTGGAAGTTCTTTGAAAAGAACTCCCGGGAGGTTGGATTAAATTTTGGGAACCGGGCAATCTGTTTTAAAGTCATTTGGATTCATTAAGAAAAGATTGGGGAAAAATTTAAAGTTTCCCGTTTCTGGGGTCCAGAATTGTTAATTCCTTTAAATTTCATGAAAGAGTTTTGGAAGTTTAAATTGGAAACCATTTCACGAAAATTTTGAAATTTGAATTTCAATTAAGAAAAGATTTTTGAAATCAAGATAAATTAAAGGGCCTGGCCCTTTTGGAATCGAGTTTCCTTTCTCAGAAAATGCGGGCAAGGGGAGTTTGGGAACATCATTTGAGTTATTAAACGGGTAAAATTGGATTTTTGGGGAAATCGGAAAGGGATTCTTTTGAAAGTATTGGATAATCATTAAAAAGGGCCCTTGGGGCGGGGAATCAGTTTCCCCCATTTCTCGTAAATTGAAATTGAGAAAAGGGGGAGGTTGAACATCCCGAAATTTGAGGGAATTTTAAAAAGAGTGAAATTTGATTTCGAATTAAAGCAATTTAATTTTCAAATTTGGGAAAAATTTAAAAAATTTCAAAAAGGTTTCCCCCTTCTTTGGAAATTGGTTTTTGGTTTTAAGGAAAAAATTTAAAAAGGGGGGAAGTTTTTAAAGGAAAATTTTTTTAAAAAAAATTCCTTAAGGGGAAAATTTTAAAAAAATTGGTTTGGGGTTTAAAAGACCATTTGTTTTTGAAAAACGATGGAAAATTAAGAAGGAAATTTTAAAAAAAATTTAAGGTTTTGGGTTCCCCTTTTTTGGGGGTCTTTGTTGGTCTTAAGGGGGGGGGGGAAAGTTTCATTTCCCCAAAATTTTAGGGTTTTGGGTTTTTAAAAGGGGAAAAATTTATTTTTTTGGGGTTTTTTAAAAATTGAAATTTTTTAAAAAAATTTTCCCAAAATTAAAAGGTTTTGGGGTTTTTAACATAAATTGGTTTGGTGTTTTTGGGGGTTTTTTGAAATTTTTTTAAAACTTTGAAGAATTTTGCACAAAAAAGGCTTTTTTGGAAAGGATTTGGAAAAAAACCCCCAGGGAATTTTTTGGGTTTTCCCCAAATTTTTTTAAAAAAAGGGGGAACATGTTTTAAAATCATTTAATTTAAAAAAAATTGGGGAAAAAGGATTTAAAGGTTTCCCCCTTTCCTTTGGATCCAGAATTTTCAGTTCCCTTTAAGGGAGGTTGTCATCCCAAAGAGTTTTGGAAGTTTAAATTCAGAGGAACCATTTGACTTGAAAATTAAATTTTTAAAAGAAAAATTTTTGATTAATCTAAGCATCAAATTAAAGGTTTGCCTCGGTCCTTCTTTGGAATCCATGATGTGTTCCATGTGTCTCGATTGAAGAAGTGCTGCGAGTGCGAGAAGAAGCGAATGTCGTTGGAAGCTATCGATTTGCGGAGAATCTCACTTACAGGCGACCGGTGAAGGTATTGGATGTTGCAGGCGCATCACGAGCGAGGATCATCCGTTTTGCAAAGTCGGTGGAGTAATCATTGAAGAAGCCACTTGGAGGCGAGAAGAGATCTGAAGTCAGAGTTTCCCCCTATTCTCTAGGCGGTCCGAATCTCGGTGAATTCCCTTTAAGGGAGGTTGTAACATCCCAAAATTTGAGTTTTGGAATGTTTAAATTCAGAGTGAACCATTTGCATTTTCTTGAATTAATTACACTAATTTGAATTTTCTAATTAATGAAAAGATTTAATTAGATTAATCTAAGCATCAAATTAAAGGTTTGCCTCGGTCCTTCTTTGGAATCCATGATGTGTTCCATGTGTCTCGATTGAAGAAGTACTGCGAGTGCGAGAAAGCGAGATGTCGTTGGAAGCTATCGATTTGCAGAGAATCTCACTTACAAGGCGACCGGTGAAGGTATTGGATGTTGCGAGCGCATCACGAAGCGAGATCATCCGTTTTGCAAAGTCGATTGGAGTAATCATTGAAGAAGGAAGCCACTTGGGAGGCGAGAAGAGGATCTGAAGTCAGAGTTCCCCACCTATTCTCTAGCGATCCAGAATCTGAGAATCGAGATTCCCTTTAAGAGGAGGTTAAGTAACATCCCAAAATTTGAGTTTTGGAATGTTTAAATTCAAGAGTGAACCATTTGCATTTTCTTGAATTAATTACGACTCAATTTGAATTTTCTAATTAATGAAAAGATTTAATTAGATTAATCTAAGCATCAAATTAAAGGTTTGCCTCGGTCCTTCTTTGGAATCCATGATGTGTTCCATGTGTCTCGATTGAAGAAGTGCTGCGAGTGCGAGAAGAAGCGAATGTCGTTGGAAGCTATCGATTTGCGAGAATCTCACTTACAAGGCGACCGGTGAAGGTATTGGATGTTGCGAGCGCATCACGAAAGCGAGATCATCCGTTTTGCAAAGTCGATGGAGTAATCATTGAGAAGAGAAGCCACTTGGGGGCGAAGAGGATCTGAAGTCAGAGTTTCCCACCTATTCTCTAGCGAGTCCGAATCTAGGAAGTCGAGATTCCCTTTAAGGGGAGGTTAGTAACATCCAATTTGAGTTTTGGAATGTTTAA
This sequence comes from Guadua angustifolia, assembly GCA_036346375.1. Lineage (NCBI taxonomy): Eukaryota > Viridiplantae > Streptophyta > Magnoliopsida > Poales > Poaceae > Guadua > Guadua angustifolia. The sequence goes on from JAYEVE010001451.1 coordinate 4,727, forward strand.
ATTCAAGAGTGAACCATTTGCATTTTCTTGAATTAATTCGCTCAATTTGAATTTTCTAATTAATGAAAAGATTTAATTAGATTAATCTAAGCATCAAATTAAAGGTTTGCCTCGGTCCTTCTTTGGAATCCATGATGTGTTCCATGTGTCTCGATTGAAGAAGTACTGCGAGTGCGAAGAGCAGATGTGATTGGAAGCTATCGATTTGCAGAATCTCACTTACAAGGAAGCTGACGGTGAAGGTATTGGATGTTGCGAGCGCATCACGAAGCGAGGATCATCCGTTTTGCAAAGTCGATGGAGTAATCATTGAAGAGAAGCCACTTGGGAGCGAAGAGATCTGAAGTCGAGTTTCCCACCTATTCTCTAGGTCCGAATCTGGTTCGAGATTCCCTTTAAGGGGAGGTTAGTAACATCCCAATTTGAGTTTTGGAATGTTTAAATTCAAGAGTGAACCATTTGCATTTTCTTGAATTAATCTGACTTAATTTGAATTTTCTAATTAATGAAAAGATTTAATTAGATTAATCTAAGCATCAAATTAAAGGTTTGCCTCGGTCCTTCTTTGGAATCCATGATGTGTTCCATGTGTCTCGATTGAAGAAGTACTGCGAGTGCGAGAAGCGAGATGTCGTTGGAAGCTATCGATTTGCAGAGAATCTCACTTACAAGGAGCGACGGTGAAGGTATTGGATGTTGCGAGCGCATCACGAAGCGAGATCATCCGTTTTGCAAAGTCGATGGAGTAATCATTGAAGAGAAGCCACTTGGGGCGAGAAGAGATCTGAGTCAGGTTTCCCCCTATTCTCTAGGCGATCAGAATCTGGTGAGATTCCCTTTAAGGGGAGGTTAGTAACATCCCAAATTTGAGTTTTGGAATGTTTAAATTCAAGTGAACCATTTGCATTTTCTTGAATTAATTAAGCAATTTGAATTTTCTAATTAATGAAAAGATTTAATTAGATTAATCTAAGCATCAAATTAAAGGTTTGCCTCGGTCCTTTGGAATCCATGATGTGTTCCATGTGTCTCGATTGAAAAGTGCTGAGTGCGGAAGAATGTGTTGGAAGCTATCGATTTGCAGAATCTCACTTACAAGGGCGACGGTGAAGGTATTGGATGTTGCGAGCGCATCACGAAAGCGAGATCATCCGTTTTGCAAAGTCGATGGAGTAATCATTGGAAGGAAGCCACTTGGGGCGAGAGAGGATCTAAGTCAGGTTTCCCTATTCTCTAGCGTCCAATCTAAAATTGAGATTCCTTTAAGGGGAGGTTGTAACATCCCGAATTTGAGTTTTGGAATGTTTAAATTCAAAATGAACCATTTGCATTTTCTTGAATTAATTAAACCAATTTGAATTTTCTAATTAATGAAAAGATTTAATTAGATTAATCTAAGCATCAAATTAAAGGTTTGCCTCGGTCCTTCTTTGGAATCCATGATGTGTTCCATGTGTCTCGATTGAAGAAGTCTAGTGCGAAAAGCGGATGTGTTGGAAGCTATCGATTTGCAAGAATCTCACTTACAGGCGCGGTGAAGGTATTGGATGTTGGGCGCATCACGAAAGCGGATCATCCGTTTTGCAAATCGATGGGTAATCATTGGAAAGAAGCCACTTGGGGCGGAAGAGGATCTGAATCGAGTTTCCCACCTATTCTCTAGGCGGTCAAATCAAATGAGATTCCTTTAAGGGGAGGTTAAGTAACATCCCAAAATTTGAGTTTTGGAATGTTTAAATTCAAAGTGAACCATTTGCATTTTCTTGAATTAATTACCTAATTTGAATTTTCTAATTAATGAAAAGATTTAATTAGATTAATCTAAGCATCAAATTAAAGGTTTGCCTCGGTCCTTCTTTGGAATCCATGATGTGTTCCTGTGTCTCGGTTGAAGAAGTGCTAGTGCGGAAAGGGAATGTGTTGGAAGCTTCGATTTGCGGAGAATCTCACTTACAAGGGCCCGGTGAAGGTATTGGATGTTCGAGCGCATCACGAAAGGGATCATCCGTTTTGCAAAGTCGATGGGGTAATCATTGGAAGAAACTTGGGGGAAGAATCGGTCGAGTTTCCCCACCTATTCTCTAACGATCCAATCTTTGAGATTCCCTTTAAGGGAGGTTGTAACATCCCAAAATTTGAGTTTTGGAATGTTTAAATTCGAGTGAACCATTTGCATTTTCTTGAATTAATTCATTAATTTGAATTTTCTAATTAATGAAAAGATTTAATTAGATTAATCTAAGCATCAAATTAAAGGTTTGCCTCGGTCCTTCTTTGGAATCCATGATGTGTTCCTTTGTCTCGGTTGAAAAGTGCTGCGAGTGCGAGAAAAGCGGATGTCGTTGAAGCTTCGATTTGCGGAAATCTCACTTACAAGGAAACCGGTGGGTATTGGATGTTGAGGCATCACGAAGCGGATCATTCTTTTGCAAAGTCGATGGAGTAATCATTGAAAGAAGCCACGGGAAGGAAGAGGATCTGGGGTTTCCCCATTCTCTACGGTCAACTGGGTCGAGATTCCCTTTAAGGGGAGGTTAAGTAACATCCCAAAATTTGAGTTTTGGAATGTTTAAATTCAAAGTGAACCATTTGCATTTTCTTAATTTTAACAATTTGAATTTTCTAATTAATGAAAAGATTTAATTAGATTAATCTAAGCATCAAATTAAAGGTTTGCCCGGTCCTTTTGGAATCCATGATGTGTTCCATTGTCTGATTGAAAAGTCTGCGAGTGCGGAAAAGAAGGGATCGTTGGGCTATCGATTTGCGGGGAATCTCCTTAAAGGGCGGCGGTGAAGGTTTGGATGTTGCAGGCATCCGGCGGATCATCCTTTTAAAGTCGTGGAGTAATCATTGGGAAACCACGGGGGCGAAGAGGATCTGAAGTCAAAGTTTCCCCACCTATTCTCTGGCGGTCCGAATCTTGAGATTCCCTTTAAGAGGGTTTGTAACATCCCAAAATTTGAGTTTTGGAATGTTTAAATTCAAGTGAACCATTTGCATTTTTTGAATTAATTACGACAATTTGAATTTTCTAATTAATGAAAAGATTTAATTAGATTAATCTAAGCATCAAATTAAAGGTTTGCCTCGGTCCTTCTTTGGAATCCATGATGTGTTCCATGTGTCTCGATTGAAGAAGTGCTGCGAGTGCGGAAGAAGCGAGATGTAAATGGAAGCTATCGATTTGCGGGGAGAATCTCACTTACAAGGAGCGACGGTGAAGGTATTGGATGTTGCGAGGCGCATCACGAAGCGAGATCATCCGTTTTGTAAATCGATGGAGTAATCATTGGAAGAAAGCCACTTGGGGGCGAAGAGGATCTGAAGTCAGGTTTCCCAACCTATTCTCTAGCGGTCCGAATCTAGGGTGAGATTCCCTTTAAGAGGGAGGTTGTAACATCCCAAAATTTGAGTTTTGGAATGTTTAAATTCAAAGTGAACCATTTGCATTTTCTTGAATTAATTACGACTTAATTTGAATTTTCTAATTAATGAAAAGATTTAATTAGATTAATCTAAGCATCAAATTAAAGGTTTCCCTCGGTCCTTCCTTTGGAATCCATGATGTGTTCCATGTGTCTCGATTGAAGAATCTGCGAGTGCAAAAGCGAGATGTCGTTGGAAGCTATCGATTTGCGGAGAATCTCACTTACAAGGAGCGCCGGTGAAGGTATTGGATGTTGCAGGCGCATCACGAAAGCGAGATCATCCGTTTTGCAAAGTCGATGGAGTAATCATTGAAGAAGCCACTTGGGAGCGAAGAGGATCTGAAGTCGAGTTTCCCACTATTCTCTAGCGATCCGAATCTGAATTGAGATTCCCTTTAAGGGAGGTTAAGTAACATCCCAAAATTTGAGTTTTGGAATGTTTAAATTCAAGTGAACCATTTGCATTTTCTTGAATTAATTACGACAATTTGAATTTTCTAATTAATGAAAAGATTTAATTAGATTAATCTAAGCATCAAATTAAAGGTTTGCCTCGGTCCTTCTTTGGAATCCATGATGTGTTCCATGTGTCTCGATTGAAGAAGTACTGCGAGTGCCAAGAAGCGAGATGTCGTTGGAAGCTATCGATTTGCGGAGAATCTCACTTACAAGGAAGCGCGGTGAAGGTATTGGATGTTGCGAGGCGCATCACGAAGCGAGGATCATCCGTTTTGCAAAGTCGATGGAGTAATCATTGAAGGAAGCCACTTGGGAGCGAAAGAGGATCAAGTAGAGTTTCCCCCTATTCTCTAAGCGTCCAAATCTAGAATTGAGATTCCCTTTAAGGGGAGGTTAAGTAACATCCCAAAATTTGAGTTTTGGAATGTTTAAATTCGAGTGAACCATTTGCATTTTCTTGAATTAATTCTGACTTAATTTGAATTTTCTAATTAATGAAAAGATTTAATTAGATTAATCTAAGCATCAAATTAAAGGTTTGCCTCGGTCCTTCTTTGGAATCCATGATGTGTTCCATGTGTCTCGATTGAAGAAGTGCTGCGAGTGCGAAGAAGCAGATGTCGTTGGAAGCTATCGATTTGCGGAGAATCTCACTTACAAGGAGCGGCCGGTGAAGGTATTGGATGTTGCGAGCGCATCACGAAAGCGAGGATCATCCGTTTTGCAAAGTCGATGGAGTAATCATTGGAAGAGGAGCCACTTGGGAGCGAAGAGGATCTGAAGTCAGAGTTTCCCCATATTCTCTAGCAAGTCCGAATCTGAGTGAGATTCCCTTTAAGAGGTGTGGTTAGTAACATCCCAAAATTTGAGTTTTGGAATGTTTAAATTCAAGAGTGAACCATTTGCATTTTCTTGAATTAATTACGACTAATTTGAATTTTCTAATTAATGAAAAGATTTAATTAGATTAATCTAAGCATCAAATTAAAGGTTTGCCTCGGTCCTTCTTTGGAATCCATGATGTGTTCCATGTGTCTCGATTGAAGAAGTGCTGCGAGTGCGGAAAACGAATGTAGATTGGAAGCTATCGATTTGCGGAGAATCTCACTTACAAGGAAGCGGCCGGTGAAGGTATTGGATGTTGCGAGCGCATCACGAAAGCGAGATCATCCGTTTTGCAAAGTCTAGTGGAGTAATCATTGAAGAGAAGCCACTTGGGAGCGAAGAGGATCTGAAGTCAGAGTTTCCCCCTATTCTCTAGCGATCAGAATCTCGGATGAGATTCCCTTTAAGGGGTGGTTAGTAACATCCCAAAATTTGAGTTTTGGAATGTTTAAATTCAAGTGAACCATTTGCATTTTCTTGAATTAATTCAGCTAATTTGAATTTTCTAATTAATGTAAAGATTTAATTAGATTAATCTAAGCATCAAATTAAAGGTTTGCCTCGGTCCTTCTTTGGAATCCATGATGTGTTCCATGTGTCTCGATTGAAGAAGTACTGCGAGTGCGGAAAGAAGCGGATGTGTTGGAAGCTATCGATTTGCGGAGAATCTCACTTACAAGGATAGCGGTGAAGGTATTGGATGTTGCGAGGCGCATCACGAAGCGAGGATCATCGTTTTGCAAAGTCGATGGAGTAATCATTGAAGGAAGCCACTTGGGAGCGAAGAGGATCTAAAGTCGAGTTTCCCGCTATTATAGCGTCGAATTTTGGCCAAATTTTAAAATTTGGAGTTATTTGAATTTTATGGATTAACCAACCTTTATTTGCATTTAAATTGCATTTAATGGAATTTATCTAATTTTTGGGATTTATTGGATTTAATTGGATTTTATTTATATCATTTTCTTTGAGTAATTAAATACCAGAAAATGTAATTATCAAAAATTAAAACTAATATTTTATTTAGGCTCAAAATGCTCTGAAATATTTTCTAGAATTTTCTGGAATTTTTGGATATGTTTGGTGCCCCAAATAATTACTTTGAATTCTTGGAATTATTTTTATTGCTAAAATCGGAATTTTAAGCTAGCTACTGATGTTGGACGGCCCAACACTTGCTGCATCCTTAAAACCTAAGCGCCGATCCTCACCGTCGGATCTGATCGAGCGGTTATGCTGTCTTAATTCTGTACTGAGATCAATCATGCCGTCGGATCTTATCGAGCAGTCGGCGTGTTAGTCGGTCTCGGGGCGAAACCTCTTGCCCGCCGCTTCGCCGTTAGCCTCGGTGGATTTTGTCGGAGATTGTGTCGTTATCAAGGCATGTCAAAGCGAGTAGAGTATATCACGTGCTCGGCCTCCACCCGCTCATTTCGCCTCAACTCTGTGCGCTCTCGCCCTCAGTAGCCCTCTCGGGAGCTTCGTGTAGCTTCTCACCCCTTGCGGTTTTCTTCGTGTTTAAATGCCGTCCGCGCTCTCCTCGCCGTCAAGACCCTCCCCAAGTCCAAGGAGCGCACTCGTGTGGTTACTTCTTCTGCGGAGGCGCGGAAGCCTGGCCATTGCATCTTCTTCAAGTCGTGACCGGCTCGCCACTTTTTCCTCGGCGCCTCGCATGCCGGCCGTCGGATCTCCATCGGACCGAGATGCATCACGTTCTTTCCGTGCGATTAACGTTTAAATAGTTTGGCTAGATCTGGTCGTTGGATCTTCATCGGCGACA